>CM037855.1:109121602-109263888 GCA_021234595.1 Delia radicum | reverse complement strand
TTTGAAGACGGCTGAACCGATTTGTCTAAATTCATTTTTAAAATGGTTGTATTAATCCAATTTAAGTTTTTACGGAAAGAAAAATTTACCACGCCCATTTTTAAGCCCACTTTTTTCAATCTATCTAAAATCAATGAACGCATGGACCGATTTGTATAATTTTTTTAAATGTTCGTAAAAGCCCACAAAAGTTTTTTACGGAAAAAAAATTTTCCACGCCCACTTTTTTTAAATCTTCGTGTAATTTTATGTACAAGTTTAACTGTCCACGCAAATTAATACCCCACGAATAAGTTTTTTTGTGAAAGACAAATAAAAGTGTACCGGAAAATGTTTTTGTGTGAACTCAAGACCATAACCATCACTACGAGCAATGGATATGCGTAATTCTTTTCATTTTGTTCGGTATGGTATTGAAGAAGTTGCAAATTTTAACAGTTTGCTAAACTATAAATAAGACTACATATTTTGTTGATTCTTCTTCGATTTGTTCGTTATACTCTCTAGATGTAAACAAATCATTTGTTATTACTTTTGTATTGTGTTGCGATTTGTCCGAAAATGCCTTTTTAACTATTTTTACACATTTCCTACAGCTTCTCACAACTTTTGCTGTCTCACCTCATTAAAATATAAATAAAACTTGAAGGCAAAACAACGTTTGCCGGGTCAGCTAGTTCAAAATAAAAAAGTTATTGTTTTGAAAATATTTTGTTTGAGTTTTAAATAAAAATTAAACAGGGCCAGTAGACAAATATTTAAAAGTTTGAAATACAAAAATATAAAACATAAAGTAGATTTTTTTAAATAAACATTATAACTGTTACGTCCCTGCTAAATATAATATTATTAATATTACCATAGATATGGCATATAAAACTGTATATTGTATATGGGGGATTTCATATCAAGTGGCCGTACGTTTGAAACCGATGTCAAGGGTTCAGGATGAAACTTTTACCAAGTTGAGTCCTATTAGGTAGTAGTTATGACACAAAATTTCAGCGCAATCGGTCACGGACTCTCCGAGTTGGAGGGTGCTGAATTTTGACATCTAAGTTAAAAGTCCTTTTTTCGAATACATATAACTAATTACCTATTGTTAGAAAATTGTGTCCAAAATGGTTTAACAATTTTTTATTCAATCTTAAAAAAATTTGTTTGCTAATCAAAGAATTTGCCTTAAAATGCCATATATTTGTTTGTGCATATTTGTGCATATTTTGTTAAAAATGCATATTTTCTCATATTTTACTATAAATGTATTTTTTTATTGCATATTTTTGCTTATTGCGCTTTAAAATGCATATATTCTTTGCACATTTTAACTTATTTTGCTTCAAATGCATATTTTTATTAAATTTTTCTTAATTTCTTGTAAAAAGTAACTTTCAAGTCACTCTAAACTGCTGAAGCCACGCAAAGTTTCCTATTAAAATGTCTATGTCAACTGGGATTGAGAGAAACAGTTATTGGTGGTATTTTTCAATACCCAGGAAAAAATTACACATTCCAAAAAGAAGGTGATGCCCACACTTGCTTACATATCTCATTGCCAAATTTAGTAACTGCAATACCAAACTCATTCCAACGATAGAGTCAAAAAAGCAAGTAGTATTGTAATCAATTCTTTAAATTTAAACCAGAAATCATGAACTCAATAACAAAGTAATCATTTACTTAAAAGAAAATTACAATGTTATTAACTTATATGTATAACTTTTTGTACTCAAGAAGTAATCATATACTTTTTCTTAATAAAAGGGCGTTATTGGAAGTAGTTCCTAATTTTGAAAAAAATAAGTTATACAATTTTAAAGAATTTATCTCATATATTTTTCAAACAAATTTTTATTTGCATTAAAATAATACTTAAAACAGAAATTGCATTCTTTTTTTGAAAAATTTATATTTTCGTGGTTTATAGCTCCAAAATTATGACAGACCCATGTTATCATATCAATTCGGTGTTTCACTTTTTAGGATTTTATTTCCGTATGAGTTTTGATCGTTATATTTGAGTGACCTAGGAGAATCACGTGTGAGTAAAAGTTGAATTTACTTATGGAACTACTTCTTTTTTTTAAATGTAAGTACTTCTTATTTTTTCTAGGGAACTATTTATTTATTTTTTTTTTTTTGTAAGTACTTCGTAATTTTACAATGGAACTATTTCTTTACAAGTTTGTTATAATTTTTATTAAAAATAAAAATTATGTTTTTTCGACCTTTAATTGTGCAATGAAAATGAAAATTATTCAAGTTCGAGGCCATATACTCTATATTTCTTCATTAGGATATTGTCCTAACAAATAATCTATAGAGTTTTTGTTTTCAAATTTATTATTTGACCCTTTCAGGAATGTGTTGATAGATCTATTTCGGGAATTTTCTAGGTTCCCATCATCAGAACACGTTTTGAAAGCGGTAACAATCCCATGCCAAACCTCAAGCATTCATATGAACTAGTTTACTCACAGTAAACTCACAGTAAACTAGTTCATATGAATGCTTGAGGTTTGGCATGGGATTGTTACCGCTTTCAAAACGTGTTCTGATGATGGGAACCTAGAAAATTCCCGAAATAGATCTATCAACACATTCCTGAAAGGGTCAAATAATAAATTTGAAAACAAAAACTCTATAGATTATTTGTTAGGACAATATCCTAATGAAGAAATATAGAGTATATGGAACTATTTCTTTATTAAAAAATGTATGTAGTTCTTAAAAATATAAAGTAAATGGTTCTTCGGTAAAAAAAATAATCAATTCTAAAGAATCAATTATTTTAGTCTCACGCCCTGTTAAAAGAATCGAGTAGGTAATCTGGTAAGGAATGCGTTCTGCCCAAAATGCTTGATTACAAACCCGCTTACCTTTTTGGAAATTTTTTGCTGGGTATAAACAAATAAAATTGTGTGTTTCATATGCAAAACATATGCGGAGAATATATTAAACAATACAAATAAATTAACTTTTAAGTTGCTTAAAAATATGAAAAATTACTAATTTAAAGTGACACTCTTTCAACGTCTTTTTATTTTTATCAATTTTCTTCGAAATTTATGTTTTTTGTTTTAAAAGTTTTTGTTAACAAATATATATATAATATTATTAGTTTTCATATTTGTTTATATAAATATAAATATAGATTTTATTTTATTTTATTTAACAAAAAAAATGTTTTTTAGTTTTATTTAAAAAAAAAATAAAAAAAAAAAAAAAACTGAATTAAAACTATATTTTGTTCGCTATATTTTATATTCTGATTTTGTTTTTAATAAAATTAAAACAAGAAAATAAGTGCATACATTTTTATATTTTAAGTGCATATTTTAAGGTTTTTCATGCATATTTTGGGTACCTAAAACACACTTTTTTAGTGCATGAAGTTCCTGTTCCTGTTTCTCCTCAGGAGGAGTATATTTAGTATTTACATAAAAACACAGCTTAGAACTATCGTTGTTCATTTTTTTTTTGGTCACCATCTGATATTGCACTGAAAATACTTAAAACTAATTATTGCACTCTACCCTTTATTTTTGTTTACCAAAAAAAAAAAGGATGACATTCGACGAATGTCGAAATATTGAGAAATAAATACATTTTTATATTAATTACAACTGGCCTCGAGCTCGAGAATTTTTATTTTGTTTAATTTAACTCTAATATATGTAACATTTTGTAAATTTAACTGTTTTATTTAGTTGCTCATATTTTACTAATATTTAGTAAAAGCATACTCACTTTTAGTAACTTTTTACAATTGTTAAAAAAAAATATTTTTTAAGACGCCGTAATAGTTTGAATTGAAGAAACCCAATGGGAGAATTCTCTCAAAGAGTGTAGAAAATAAAGAGTTTTCAATACTCTCAGTTAGTGGGAAAAACTATATACCATGCGCTTGCAAATAGAAGTTCAATATTTTTCCGCGACTTTAAACTGCATTAAATTGACATTTTTTAATGTTGCTACTGTTAGATTTTAACATATTTTTTATGGTTTGAGCCAGCATTTTTGAATTTATCTTTAATTTTCATTACATAGCCAAAGGTTCACTTTATTAGAGTATCAGTAGTCTCCCGACGTCTACATTAAAGTAGATCCACCACAAAAGTCTGAAATTACCTAGATTGTTTCAAAATTCCGTTACAGCAGAATGAGCCATTTTTCGCAGATTTTCTAGTCCAGACACAGATATTCTAACAAGATGCAGAGCCTTCCGCCTTGATCTTATAATTCGATTAGTGCTCTCTAATACTGATCTGTTCCACTTGAGAAACCCTGACTAGGAGCCTAAATATTCTTTATTTGCTAATAATATCTTTATCTTTAAACAGTAGAAGCATTTCCAATAATCCCTGCTACATATTTTTTTAACGACTTTAAACGAAATTATTCTTTTTTTCTTTGAATTGAATTTCATTGCTTTCATGTTTAATTTTTTTTGTTTAAGTTTTACAGAAGTCATTGTAAGGAGTGTGATCAGTCAAACTAGTGCACGCATTTTACCTTGTAATTTCTTTTCCATACTTCAAACGAAATAATTTTTTATCAAGTGAGCTCTGAAAGTATAAAAAAATTGTGTGTCAAAAGTATCGTATAAAACCATTTGTTTGGTAAAAAAAATGGATAATCAACAAAAAGCAACAGAAAACCTAATTGAAATTTACAAAGAAACACCACAGTCTACTCTTTCAGAAATTGCTAAAAATTAAAGGTTTTAGGAAATACGGGTTCTAGACACTTGTATTGATATTAAGACACTTGTATTGATATTAAAAAGGGTACAGATATTAAAAAGGGTATAATGTAAATGCGAATAATGCTAAGAAAATAGTTGGCCTTTTGTACGCACAGAAAAAAACATGGTTGAGGCAACCAATTCCAAGAGCATCATATATTTTTGGATTTATAATTGCGACAAATATGTTACTATTGTTCTGACAACTATACTCTTATCTTTTTATTATTCATAATATAATAGTACCATATTATGGTTCCCAATTGATCTCAATATTATGGTTACGGAAATGTTTATAAATTATCATAGTATGATTCATAACTTTTTCTCCAAGAATTCTGTTGAAGCTGGACTAAAAAGTTATGCATGTTTTTTTTTTTAATATTACATTTGAATATTTATTTATTTAGTAATTTACACATTTAAATAAAGTTATTTTAAAATAATTTAAGTAATCAAATTGTCTTTAAGCTGGCGAATAGGACTTGTGTTATTAAGGAGCTTCATAAATCATTATTTTGTCACTATGACGTCCACATACATTTTTTATTTCAGTATCTAAAAAAGGAAAACAAACTTTCATCACAAAGCTTATTTTGTCAGGAAAAACAAAATAATGGAAATACGCTATTTAAACATGTGATTGACATTTAAATATTGTTAAGAATGCAATTACACCATACATTTATAATGATAACAGCATGTTTGTAGCAATCATAAAAATTGCACTGTAACCATATTATAAATCTACTGAAAATATTATGATAATGCAAAAGAATTTTAGCATTATTTATTATCATATTATGTCAATTGCAAACATATTAAGATTATATCGTACTACAGCACGTGTATTGTGTTTAAATTTAGCTTTTATACATCTTTTATTTTTATTATTTTTTTTTTTTTTTGTTTACAATTAGTTTTGCCTAAATGCAACAAATTTAAAAATATATCACATTTTTATAATTTTTAAACTTTATTTATAATACTTGTAATACATTAACTTAAGTAGGCTCCCATGGTAGATCGGGTTGAGACTACCAAATAATTCATTCTTCTACTAAAAATATTATCATTAAAATTAACACCACTGCGTTTTTTTCTGTTTTTATATCTTTTTGTTTAATATTGACTGCTTCCCACATTCAGAAAATCTTAAACAAGAATGACACTCAAATAGAGAAGACGCTCATTAAAACAGACTGATCATCTTATAGTTGGCCCAACTATAATTTGGCTGTAGTTTGAGAGACGAATATGGTAATAAATGCTATATTACCATTGTAGACAAGAGACTAATATGATAACCGAAAAAGAGAGATTTTTGCTATAACATGATTAAAGAACACTATTATTGGTTAAATATGATTGATACAATAATAATTTAATTGAAACAACCCTTTATGGATGGTTTTGTGGTCGCAATCATATCCCAACCATATTTTTTCTCTTCGTGTTAAGACAAATTTCAGCTTTTCAAAAAGAAAATCAACTGTAACGCCAATTGTTCAGAGTTTTTAGTGAACGCTTAAGAACACAAAAATTGCGAAATGTGCCGAAATTCTAGGAAGAATGAGGAGGCCGAAGAACTACCCAAAATTCTGTGTCGTAGTTTTGTAACAAAATATGATTGTTGTATCATGGATGACGAAACATAAGTCATTGGTGACTTTTCCCAGCTTCCAGGTCAGGAGTTTTATACAGGGATGCAAAAGGAGATGTTGACACAAAAAATTTGGACGAAAAAAAAAACAAAGTTTACAACAAAATTTTTAGTTTGGCACACAATTTGCACTCACGGCAAAAGGTGTACGTTTTACGTACTTTATATTAACTGCCCAGAACTGAGACCAATACAAAGATATTGTGCTCTGGTGAAAAGAATTATGATGAACACCAACCAAGTCGCCAAATATGCTAAAACTTGAATAACTCAACCGTCATTTCACAGCAAGAAGGTCACTTAAGGAACAATAAAAGCCATAATGGCTGGTATTTCTGAAAAGGTAAACATACGAGGGCGGATCAATAAGTCCGTGAATTTTCGAACTTCCCTTTTAGTTATATGAAATGCAACACTGCTATCATCAAGTACCACCTGTTAATAGACTACTGTTAAGTTCCGTCTTTTACTTTGCGTTTAACAGCTGTTAAAAATATACAAACTCTGCAAATTCTGCATCGTCGATTTCAATGGTAAAAAAGTGGTTTACTGACTTTCGTTGTGGTAGCACAAGTACAAATGACGCTGAACATTCTGGACTGCCAATTGAGGTCAATACACCCGAAAATGTCGAAAAAATCCACGATATGGTGTTGGCCGATCGAAGAGTAAAAGTGCGTAAGATTGTTGATGCCATATGGCAGTGTGGTTTCGATTTTAAATGATCAGTTGGGCCAATAAGGTGATGGCAACAGTTTTTTGGGATTCACTCGGGATAATCGCTATCGATTACATTCAAAAGGGAAAAACAATAAACGGCGAATATTATGCCAACTTATTGGACCGATTTAACGAAGGGATACAACAATTGGAGAAACGTTGAACTTAATGTATTGAGCGAAAAGTAGATTTTGTTGAAAAATAATTTTTTTTTTTCCAAAAAAAAACTGTGTTTCATTTAAAAAGTCACGTACTTATTGATCCGCCCTCGTATTAATAGAAACAAATATTTTTTTTATGCAGTTTATAAAAAATCAATTTTTATGAAATATCATTCAATAAACCATTGTACTTATTTAACCTGACTGATTAGATCTAAAATTATATTGATATATTCATGCACACGTTTGACTCCTCTCACTCCTTATTTTGGTTTTTATTATGATTGAGTGACTATTGTACAGCATTTATAATACATTAATTCTTGTGGCAGGAAATCAAAATCATGTTCATTTGCCTGCAAGTGTTCCCTTTTTGTTAACAACTGTGGAAAGTGCCAAAACAAAAAACGTTTGATGTAAGAGTGTTAAGACTAAACAAAAAAATATGATAAAGTTGTTTTTTTTTATAAAACTTGGTCGATTTTAGTATACCCAGCAATAACAGCAATATCACTTCAATACCGGAATAGTTTTTAAATTTCCTAGAGTTTATCTTAAAAACGTGTTCTTAGAAATCTCTTTTTAAATTTAAATCAATCAGTTAGAAATTAACAAAAATGGCTGTTACTGCAAAACTACTCAAGTTGAAATTTTTGTAAATTTTCGTCTTATATTTTTTGTCATGTCTCTGATACATGAACAAATCGTTTGTATTATAATTTGGAATGTAGCTCATAAAATCACATTCAATATTGTATTGGATAGCGATTCCGAACAATACCATTAAATTCTTATATGTGTGTTCAACGTAATGGAAGGTCCGTCGCTTTAGTACGGATTTTCTTTATATCGTCCATTGCATGATAGATCTGAATCAATCGGACCGGGGCTCATTTAAGTTGCTTTATGTTTGGTACACGTGTTCTGTAGGATGTATATTACTCACTAACTTTTTAAGTTCCAATGTAGATTAAAAAAATTGTGATTTAATTTAACTTTGAATATACCGAATGGATTACCAAGTAAAAGTTAATAACATATCTTTACTTGGTAACCTATTTATTATGGTATTACTATTAAATGCAATATAATAACTTACTGATAATAGGTTACAAATATTTACATAAGTATAGATTTCATATTTTTTTTTGTTCCAATGTTGTATTTATTAATTAGTTTTCAAAATTTTTAAAAGTAAATTTTTCGAGCTAAAGTTTTTTTAAAATTTTTTTAAATATTTCTTAAAAAAATTTGTTAAAGGTTACCAATTATGCTGGATCCATTTTCACTTATTTTTTAATTTGGGATATCGCGAACAAAAGCAATGAAGCGAACAAATAGCTTGGTAACTATCCAATGTGCAAACGGTAGTGACACATGATTACTTTTTTTACTACCAGTAATGACGCCAGCTTACTCTCTGTATTACTTTATCGTAAATAATAAGGACATACTAATAAGTGTGTTAGATTGTTATAAATGCAAGAAAGTTAGAATGTTAGAAATGTTAAAATTTTAGTCTAAAATAAAATATTTTAATTTATTTTTATTTTAATTGGTTTATTTCCGTACGACTGGGTATAACAAATTTGCTATACAACTTATCCGCAGTTGACATCCCGTAAATAAACAAATATTTGAAACTATTTAGTATTTAGTATTTGTTATTTTTTAATTGCAAATCTTTTTTAAATTTTGGCGAATTGAAATTACACAGAACAGTACCTGTAGTACAAATTGTGTTCGAAACCTTAACAACATCCCGCTTAATCATGCGTTATCTTTTTCGGTTTCTGCAAACTTTATAGCCAAATTAACTAAATACCTAAACAAATGTATATCCAAGGCAATAAAAAATTAGAAAAGTTATTTCATATGCCGCACATTATTTTATATGGCGCACATTATATTGCACACATTCGCAATTGGTAAAAAAATTTTATGGCATCATAATTTTCCAAGTTGTCCCCATAATCCAATTTTTAGTATAATGTGTAAATAAATGCCATATAAAATATTTCATAAATTTCGAAATTTTGAATAAAATTTTAAAAATAACTATTACTACAAAAATGGAAAAAGTGAATTTCGATTGCTCATAAAAAACCGTCACGCAACCAATGAAAAGCTTGGCAAGTAAAGTGGTCAGAAGGTGGTTTATTGAGTTTCGTTGTGGTCGCACAAGTATTGGTGATGCTGAAAGTGCTGGACTGCCAATTGAGGACTCTACACCCGGAAATTTCGAAAAAATCACGATTTGGTGTTCGTCGATCGGAGAGTGAAAGTGCGTTTAGGAAATCTATTAGCAATTGATCATAAATGCAATTTTGTGTCTCCCGTAGGAATTGGTACCTCGTCCACCAAATTGTTCCGGATTTAGCCCCCAGTGACTGTTTTCTAGTACAAAGCCTAAAAAATTGGCTAGATGGAAAGAGAATTAGCTCCAAAGAAGAAATTATTGCTCAAACCAATGTGTATTTTGAGGACCTCGAGAAACCTTTTTTTTTGAAAGGAATACAAAATCGTAGAAACATTGAACTAAGTGTTTTAAGCTAAAAGGAGACTATGGTGAAAAATAAGAATTTTTTTTATACAAAAAAGAAATGTGTTTCATTCTTATTGTCCGCTCAGACTTATTGATCCGCCCGCGCACGTTATCCATATATAAATAAAATCAAAGAGCTTGAGGTAAAAAAGATTATCGTTTTTGAACATTCCCTCATGGAATGGAAGATATTTTTTTTTTTGGTTATTCCTTGGTATCGAGTTGTTAACTGCATATAGTCCATAAAATATTTAAGAGGATTTAGTATATTTTTATGCTATGCTAAGGTAAGGATTAAAAACCAAATTCTTATTTTAATAATATTTTTGGCTTAAACTTTAAAGACAAATTTAAATTTTCTGCTTTTGTTGTACACATTCCTGTATTCATATTTTTAGCCTCCTACGAGATTAAAGTTCAATTTATGTTTCAATAATATTGTGTTGATTTCATCATTAGCATCCGCAGTAAACTACAAAAGAATCTCCATTTCGTATTGTTTCCGTCTACAACAATTATTATTGGTCGTTTACGCTTGAATAATTTTTATAATTACGCTGTGATTGTGGTTCATACCTACTCATTTTACAAAGGTTTTTTTTTGTTATATGTTAACAAGTAACTTCGATGATGTTATGTATCCAAAAACTTGTTCATAAATATGTTTTATCTGTTATTTTCCAATGACAGATCATAAAATATTAAAGTCCATTTCATATTTATAACCCATGTATGAAATTATATTTTTCTGCTCTCTAAATTTTAAACTAATGAAGTTAACTTAAATTTTTTAATTGGATATATAATTGGCAGAATGTCTGTTATTAAAATATATTTATTTGGTTTGAATTCATTGTTTATTGTTGTTAAAATATGTTGAGTATTTTCTGAAGGCCTTTAATTCCTCAAGTTCCCTAATTCTAAGTCAAGTAAGTTTTTTTTTGTTTTTCAAAAGAATTCACCATTTTTAGCGATTTATTTTTATAATCAGTATTTACTACCCAGCAAAATAAGAGCTAAAAAAGAAGTAGTAAAAACCATCTGATCCGGATGTGCTGCAAATTTAGGTAAATCATTAACGAGAAAAAATATGCTACACAAATATATAATAAAAAAGATACAATAATGATTTTAAAAACATTTTTGTTATGTGATTTCGTATCAATGAGATATTATAAATTATTTTCACAATATTTTTAAGTTGCGATTGGGTTAAAAAAGAATATTAAGAACTAATACAAAAAGCTCATTTAACAATTTTGAGTTCTTTGCATATTTTTAAATATTCTGTTAATAATTAATTTGACGAGGAAGTGTGTTTAATTAGATAAAATATACCAGACATTGATAAAAAAATATTTGAAAAGTAGTTTAACTACAGGTAGGGAAAAGTCGCTTACAATGAATGACACGAGTGTGCCTTGGAACTTAATATCTTTTAATCACACTAAATCTTTTTTATATTAAAATGTGATATTTACTAAATATCTGGGTCTATTAAATATAAATATGCATGATAAAGCTTCTTCAAGTTTTAGCTTCGATATTATTCGTTTTTGCTAATTTTGTGAGATCTGAAACAATATAATTAAAAATTAAACATAGTTTTCAAGACAAAATCAATTTTTTAACCTAATTTTTTTAAATACTGCACACGTTTCAAGGCACACCTGAAAATTATGTCTTGAAATAAATATGAAAAATGCATGTTCCCATCGGTCAGATATTAAAAGATTACATACAATCGATGAACTAATTTTTAGCATTAAAATACATTTTTTGCATTTTGTTTTCAAAATAACAAAAAAATATATAAAACTATAGGTTTGTTGTATTTTTAAATAATTTTTACAAAAAGTCCCGTCGCAAAGGCCAAAAATAGATGTTATCAAATAATTATTTGTCAACTTTGGATAACAATTTTCTACAATCTTTTTTTTTTACGATTGAAGCCAAGATGTTAATTATTTGGTTGTTTGAAAATTATTTAATTATCTAAAAATGCACAGAAATAACTGAAGTAAATAAGAAAATACAAAAAAAAAAAAATGATCTCCCCAGTCCGGAATCGAACTTATGGAAAAGCACTTTTTAGGATGTTATTAATTTAGATACCAATTAATTTATATGGCGATTAAAATGCTGTTTAAAATAAACGTTGTGAAATAGAGACGGAGGAGATTAGAAAAATAAACAAAAATCTAAAAATAGAATATTTGTGTTTGTTTGTGTTGTCACTTCTGAGTATAATATACATACAATAACAGAAAAAGCTAATAGGAAAGAAAACTGCAATTTAACTGCATTACATTCGAGGCCATACTTGGGTGTGATCGCTAAACGGCGATTACTTGGTATTGTTACGTTTGTAATGTAAGATGAGCGCAGGTTTGATTCTTACAGCCGCAGGTTGCTGAAAAATTTATCATATAGAGACAATCTGACAGTTATAAGACACAAATAATAATACAAATTAAATTTAAAATCACTGATGACTCCTGTCATTAAAAAGGCAGAAACTAGGCTAGTCTGATTTAATAATTAATAGTGTTTATAATTTTTAGAGAAAAACGTTTATTCTTCTTCTTAACCTCAACATTTCTAAATTAAATTTGTCAAATGCATATTAATTAAAAATTGCGACTGTCTATATGACGTTAAAATAACACTGTACTAAAATAACTTGAATTTAACATTTTTGGCAGTTGTTAACAATAACTTCTATGAAAGCGTAAAATGTGCGTATGCTAATGCTTTGTAAGTAAAGTTAAAGGGGCTCTTTAAGCACTACTTTCACTTTATGTTGTTGGGTAGTAAAATGCAAAACCGCTCTTTCTGATTAAAAAAAGGAAAAATTATGGCTTTTTCAACCCAAAATCTATCAATTTCCAAAATTTGGCGATTATTTGGGCGAAGTCAAAGGGACTCGCCAATTTTTTGAATGATAAGCATAATTATGAAACAAAGAAGAAAAGTGGGAAAAAATCCAAGTTGTCTAATCGCGACACACGCAGTATTTTAAACGCTGCAGTTAATTTTACCAAAAGCTGCAGAGAGCTCAGTGCACCAGTTTCCAATTCTGTGAGCAAATCAACAGCTGGGAGAGTTCGAAATGCATTCAAAAATATTTTGCAAAGTAAAATGAACGTAATTCCACGTCTTTTATAAAGGCACAAAATGAAACGTACACTCAAATAAAAAAGTTAGTAAAGTCAGCAAAAAATGTTGCTGAGTCAGCAAAATTTTAGTCAGGAGGGTGCTTGCAAAAAAATTGCTAATGCCAGCAAAATCTTTCGCTGAAAATCAGCGACCTGATTTTTAGCAACAAAATTAGTAGATTTAGCAAAAGTTTTGCTAACACTTAGTGAATTATAAATTAAAAAACCCTCGCTAAAAGTTAATAAAATTTTTGCTGAATAAAAACTCAAAAACTTTGTAGAAAAATTATACTTTAGTTAATTTATTTGCTGAAAATCATAAAACATATTTTTGTGATTCTTTTTAAAATAATTTACAATACGTTACAAAATATAAAAGTTTTCATACTCCCTTATTGACGACATGAATTAATGTAATATCTGGAAATATATAGAAATAATTATACATAACATAAACAAAATTATCTTTCAACTACTTACATCAATGGTTGTCTAAATGATGCTATATTTTAAAGGAATGCAAATTCCGCAGAGAATAATAGAAAAAATAACATATAGAAAGAATAACATATAACCATATTACAACTCTTTTTTGCTATAAGAGAAAAGAAACATAAAAATCTCCCTAAGATGTATGGCTTTGTATTTCGCTTTAGTATGTCAACCTGCTGTATATTTGTTTGAAATTTGACCACACTAGATTATTAATATCTATAAACATTTAGTTTACATATACACATTTAATCTTTATTAAATTTAAATATTTTATTTTGTCTCTTATTTAATTAATAGACAATTACTTTCAGAAGCCGGTGACGACTCAAAATTTAAGTTGTTTTAATTCACAGTTTTGTTTTAAGTATGAAAACAAGATACAAAAATCTTCCATGGCTGATTTTTTTATATTTCTTACTATAGTTGAACTTTTTCGTATAATTTTTCTCGTCACTACTACATCGTGACATGCCGCGACATCTAATTCATTCTGCGTATATCTTTCAATCTAGTTGTCGTTCACACTATTAACGTGCTAATCAGCACAATTTTTTTAGCAAAATAAATTAGTAAAACAATAGTAAAACATTAAATGAAAACAGTTAAGTGGTGAATAAGTATAAATAAAATTTTAGGTTAAAACATAACTTCAGCAAAAAATTTGCTGAAAAACAGTATACATGATTTACAAGATGCTTTACCAACTTTTCTACGTATTATTATTTTGAGAGTATCAAATTCGCTGAGTTAAACATATATGCCAAAACTAAAATATATTTTTTTCATAAGGTAATTTTGTTGTTCACTGAACGTAATATATTCGGACAAGAAAAAATGGAATTTGAATGGACCCGACGAAAATACCCATAAAGAAAAACGATACTTTTTAAATTGCAATTTTGATGGCGGTAATGCCATGATGTGGAGTGCGTTTTCTTTAGCAGGAACTTTGGAAATTCAGTTCGCATCATCCAGAATTAATGGTTATTCTTGTACTGAATTCATTACATATTGTAGTTTGGTGATATTGTTACAAGCTCAACCCAATAGAGACAGGAGCTTCATGTAATAGAATGCAAGAATGCATACCAGCAATGTAACTTAAATGTGGGTTCACGAAGGTTGACTGGCCTGTATGCTCACCAGATCTTAATCCCATTGAAAATCTTTGTGGTATATTCGTTCGTAAGGTTAACGACAATAAGTAGCAATTTAACACTGTTGAAGAGCTAAAATCCGCCATTTAAACAGAGTGCTGAAATTTTGACTTAAACTTATTACAAAACTTAATCAAGATTATTTGAGCTAAAAAATTAATGGTGCTCAAATTGACTATTAAAATTTAAAAAATGCGCTTTTTATAATTATGAAACTCAGAGCACCCTAAGGTTTCTGAAAATATCCCTTTTCGCGGCATATTTCTTATAGTCTCGAGATTTTGTAATAAGGATATGTAGCTAACAAAACAAATAATTATTACCAGCAGCCAAAATTAAAATAACTTGCTTAGTTTAAATTTTATAGAACTTCAAAATATAATTTCATGCATGGGTTATAAATATAAAACGGAACTTAAATGGAATATTTTACAAAATATATCAATTGTATTTGAAATTTAATATGTCATGAACATAGTGATGAAAAATAACTGATACATGAAAAAATTCGTTGTCATCGAAATATTGATAGTTAAAATTTTATTTCAACAATTCCATAACACTTTTGCTGTAAAAAATTTTAGATATTTAAAGTTATAATTTTTTACATTAGTTTAAAATATAAAATAAATTCAGACACGTAGGAATAAAGTCATAAAATAAAGCAGCAACAGTATTAACCGTACAATGCATACCCAACTTTTTCTACGAGAACACACACCCGGGATACGTTTGTACCTAATACCTTATTTTGGCTTTTTCTAATGTTTAAATGGTCTAATTTCATTATTTTTTTAAATGCGTATATTAATATTTTACAAATGTTTTAGTTTTTGTTTCATGGAAATATTGTACCTGGTTCATGAGATATAGGCAAAAAAGGTCACGGGCATGGGATAGCCAAATGTTGTGTGTGTTTACATAGGTGTCGAATTTGGAAGCTCGTAGCTCCTGAACTACTGTTCCGAATTGGATCAAATAATCGTTAAAAGATTAAATTAGATTATATTTCCTAGATCCGAAATCTCCATGACCTAAGTTAAGCCGTTCCTGAATAACAGCACTGCAAACTTGCAAGTGAATACATTTGTACCCGGGTATGTGTTCTAAGGTTAAATTAAATATAAACACCTTTGAAATCAACCAAAAAAGGGAGGTATCCCTATGAAGACCATTATATCGCCATAAATCTTGAGTATCTTGCGTTGAAGGCAAAATAACTAACTAACTAATATATATATTTTTGCTGCCCAATCCCATACATACACTCACAATATTATTTCGTTAAAAACTAGCTAAAACACATATAAAAGTAATTAAAAACACTATTAAAAAAAGTACTACTGATTTTCCATTATATTCAAAACATTTTGATATTTATTTTTAAACATTGTTAAAATAACCGTTGAAAGTAGTAAAAACAACTGAAAGAATTTTAAGACAACCTTCAATATTTTATTTTTTTTATTAAAAAGTTTTTTTTTTAATTACAAAGCACCACATTGTTGAAATTCCATGAATCCAATTAAAAATGTTGTATGCCGATTTTAATCAGGGACCGTAAATAATGATTATTGCTCGTTTTTTTGAATCAAAAAATCAATCACTTCGAAGAGACATAAAAAAAAAATTATTACACAATTATTATTATTTTTTGACAATCTTTGCATATCCGTCATGATTTTTAAATTTTTGATTTTTAAAGTTTTCTTCAATGGTAATGATTATTTTTGAGTAATAATAAAAAAATCAGCCATAATCATTATTTTTGAGCAAAAAAAATAAAACTCAAAAATAATCATTACTTATGATTTTTAATTTTTCGCTCAAAATAAAACTCACTTTCAGTGTGTGGGATGGACATATCTCAGCAAGTAGGAGGAGCTTATCGAAGATCATGGTATCATTCTCTTCTTTTTAAGATTCTCTAGCAGATTAATGCATCAATCATATTTGTGGATGAGGTTTAAGGGATTAATTTTAATTTCAAAATAGGGTTTTTTTGCCGTATTTTGTGAAAGTAACAATGTGTGGGATGGACATATATCAGGAAGGAGGAGGAGTTTATCCAAGATTATGGTATCAACCTCTTCTTTGGAAGATTCTCTAGCACATTAATGCATCAATCATATTTGTGCTTGGGGTTTAAGGGGTCAATTATTAATTTCAAAATAGGCCTTTTTTGCCGTAAAGTCAAAATTTGGAAGCTCGATTTTCACCGTAGACGTATGTTCTAGTGGACTTTTTTGCTCAGTACAATCCCAAGAATCAGAAACGCGAAGCGCCCATTAAGATTTTTTTCCTTCCATACTAATCGCCCCACCCTAATATGTATATATATTTACACCTACATGAAAGTGAGTTTTATTTTGAGCGAAAAAAATAAAAATCATAAATAATGATTATTTTTGAGTTTTATTTTTTTTGCTCAAAAAATAATGATTATGGCTGATTTTTTTTATTATTACTCAAAAATAATCATTACCATTGAAGAAAATCATTAAAACTCATAACATAATCATTATTGTGTAATTTTTATTATAAAACTCATAATGATTACGGTCCCTGATTTTAATACGATAACTTGTACTTAC
Organism: Delia radicum; assembly: GCA_021234595.1. Lineage (NCBI taxonomy): Eukaryota > Metazoa > Arthropoda > Insecta > Diptera > Anthomyiidae > Delia > Delia radicum. Next base: position 109,246,648 of record CM037855.1, on the reverse strand, counting down.
TATTCATAATTTAAAAAATATTAACCAGCTATTAGAATAACTATTTGCAATACTAGCAACCTGCCGTCAACTTAGATTTTTATAAAAATATAGTTTGTGTTTGTTAAATTGTTATACCTTTCAATATTATTTCAATATTATTTCAATATGATTATTATAAAATTTTTCACATAATAAAGAACAACAATTTTGGACAAAACCTTACAACTTATCAGAAGTGGGATTAATTCAAAGAATATATTGAATTTTGAAACTTAAAATGCCGAAAAAGAATTTAACACGCCAAGATCTCGTGATCGCTTTAAATAATGGAGGAATTAAATTTCCTGAAAGTGTAACTATAGTTCAGCTACGGCAATTGTATGAAATTATGAACTCTGGTGGTAACGTCTCTACTGAATCTGGTAATATCATGGGAAAAAATGGATCAGGCATAAATGCTTATGAAATACCTAATACTGTAGAACAATTCTCTGTATCTGGTTCACAAGATTATGCTTTAGTTCATGCTGCATCTACAGTCCATTCGGATGTACAAAATTCTTATTCACTTCAGCTTACGTCTTCTGCTCAATATGCTGCTTATATTTCCACTTTACCATGGTATTGTCAATCTTCTGATTTAATTCAACCAACGGCATCAGTTCAAACTGCTACTTACAATAAATCTGCTACTTCTTTCTCAACTTTGGATGAATTTGGTCAATCTTCTGATCTTATTCAACCATCTGCTTCCGTTCAAACTGCTGTCTCCAATCAACCTGCTATATTTGGTCAGTCTAATACTTCCGTTGAAACTACTGCCTCCAGTCAACTCATTTCTTTTGCTCCTGGTCAATCTTCCAATTTTGTGCAATCCACCGGTTCTGTTCAACCTGCTGCTCCTGTGAAGATTCGCTAGATATTGCTATTAGGAAACTGCAAAAACAACGTGAATTAATGTTACTGCAGCGTGAAGTGGATATACTGAATGAATACGGTAAAGGTTCTTCGTCTGATTTCATAACCATTGATAATATGGTAAATCAATTTTCTGGAGACGATTGTTGTGGTATTAAGCAATGGGTAAGTGAGTTTGAAGATGCTTTTGTGTTACTAAACTGCGCAGAGCGCATGTAACTTATTTGCGCTCGAAGATTGTTAACCGGAACTGCTGCTATATTTGCTAGGACAGTGTTTTCCTCGAATTATAATGATTTAAAATTGCATCTTTTAGAAGAATTTGAAAAATCTTATTCGATGCTTGAGGTATATGAACAATTAAAGAAAAGAAAGATTAGATCTAATGAAAGTATTCAGCGTTATGTAATTGAAATGAGAATGATATCTGATAAGGCCCAAATTCCGGAAACTGATTTAATTGATGTTATCATTGCGGTCCTTAATGATAAAACACCGTTGGTAAATATACTGTATCAGTCTACAACAATGCATCAGCTTAAGGTTCAACTTGAGCGCTATCAGAAGCTTCGTGATAAACAGACAAAAAGTAGTTGGGAATCGGAGCAGTCAGTTAATAAAATTAAATCATTAGATAAAAAAAAAAACGAGTCGAGAGCAGAGGTACGTTGTTATAACTGTTCACAATTTGGCCATTTTCAAAATCAGTGCCCGAAGCCAATACGCCCAAAAGGTTCCTGTTTCAAATGTGGTGAATTGGGACATTTACATAACAATTGCCCTAAAAGACGTCCAATGGTTGCAATGGTAGCTGACTCTGAGGAAGATGTTAAAAATTATAATTTTGATAAAGCTCAGTTGATATTGGTTAATGCTTTGCAAATGGTGAGTGTCGCTTTTATTAACAAGTTAGGCAATCGCACTGGTGTTATTTGTAAAATTTTTCTCTTCTTGGTTCCGGTAGCAAGATGAGTTTTATAAAGCGCTCTGAAGTACCTTATCCAATTAATTCGAAAGCTAAGCCATCTAGATTCAGAGGTGTAGGTAACTTTAAGATAAATATTTTGGAAGAAATTACTTGTGCAATAATTGTTTTTAATGAGACTATTGTTCATAATTTTTACGTTTTACCTGATACTGATCTTTGTATTCCATGTATAATCGGTCGCGATCTTTTGCGTAGATTAAATATATTCTTATGCAAATTTAAACGAATGTATTCTAGAAATAAATTGCTTGAAATAAAAAATTTAAATACAATAAATCAGTTTGTTCCCAACAGTGCGATTGTTTCGTTAGATATATGGAAAAACGGAACTATTTGTCCCGAAATCAGTCGGTTGATTCAGTCAGACCATTGCATGTTTGAAGATGGTATTTATAATTCGCTATCGGATCATGCCTTAACTTTTAATGACATTAACAATGTAGGATTAGTGAATGAGGAGGACAAGGATAACGACGACGTTTCAGTGCAGGCTGATAAATTTTTTTTACCTTTATTACAAGACGAAGTTATCGAGCTGGATATAAATCCGCAGTTAGATGATGTCAATAAGAGGAAGCTACAGTCGGTAATAGAAAATGCATACTGTAACCCTCCTTCCGAGATTCAGAAGGTACCGTATGATGTTAAGATGAGGATTAATTTGACGGATGATACCCCTTTTCACTTTCCGCCACGTAAGCTTTCGTTTGCAGAAAAAAATGAAGTAGAATCAATAGTCAATGATTTATTGGAGAAAGATATAGTAAGGCATAGTAATTCACCATATGCATCTGCTACTGTGTTAGTAAGAAAGAAAAATGGTGCACGCAGATTATGCGTTGATTATAGATTTTTAAATAAGAAAACTGTTCGAGATAATTTCCTATGCCGCTTTTAGAAAATTGTTTTGAACAATTAGAGGCAAAGAAGTTTTTTACAGCTTTAGATTTAAAGCATGGGTTCCACCAAGTCGAAATGCATGAGGATTCTATTAAATATACTTCATTCGTTACCCCTAGGGGGCAGTATGAATACAAGAGAATGCCGTTTAGTTTAAAGAATGCTCCGGCATTTTTCCAACGTTTTATTTATGATATTTTAAAGGATTTTATTTTGTCAGGAAAAATAGTAGTACACTTAGGAAATTATGTTGGTAAAGACGACAGCAATTGTAGTCAAAAACAAATGAAATTTCATTTAAAAAAAGCACGACTTACATTTCATTAAATTCAACTAAAATTGTCATCTGTTTTTCAATGTTCAAAAACTGACTAACAATTGTAGTAAAAATGAACCACATGGTAGTAAAAAATAAACCAAAATTTTTTTTTTTATTTTTTTAAATAACAAAAAACAACTGTAAAAAATGAATGTAAAATCATAAAACAGCCATTTGATGTGAGTTGTTTCTTTAAATGAACTACAAGGTTAGTTAAAAATTTTATTTGTTCTACAAATGACTTACATTTACATTAAAAATAATGAAACTATATTACAACCCAAACAACTACATATTTTTAAAGCAGAAGTTCCCTGAGTGTATATATGGATGATATTACAATAGCAACTTCGGATTTTGAGACTCACTTAGAGGTGTTGGAACAAGTCCTAAAGCGATTATACTCTAAGGGACTTGAACTTAAAATGAGTAAGTGTAAATTTGGGTACACTGAGATTCATTTTTTAGGTTATGTTGTAAACTCTTTAGGAATGCGTCCGAGTAATACTCATCTTGAGGCAATAAGGAATTTTCCTCAACCTCAGAATTTTAAACAATTGCAACAGTGTCTTGGACTATTTTCTTATTTTAGAAAATTCGTACGAAATTATTCAACAATATCGAAACCGTTAACATCTCTATTAAAAAAAAAAATGTTCCATTTAATTTTGATAGTTATTGTGTTAGTGCTTTTGTAAAATTAAAGGAATTGTTAGTTTCTCCCCCAATATTATCAATATATAGCTCACAGAGGGAGACAGAATTACATACCGATGCCAGTAAATTAGGGCTTGGTGCTATTCTTATGCAAAAACAGGACGATGGAAAGTTTCATCCGGTGGCATATTTTTCAAAAACTGCATCTGAGAATGAATCCAAACTGCATAGTTTTGAGTTGGAGACTTTGGCAATAGTTTATGCCTTGGAAAGATTTAGAAATCAGCTAGGTGGCATTCATTTTGTGATTGTTACAGATTGCAACGCCTTAGCCCAAGCAATGCAAAAGAAACAGGTAAACTTCCGTATAGCCAAAAAATGGGTGTTTTGTTTTGAAAATTATAATGATAGTGTAAGGCACCGAAGTGGAATTTCTATGGGTCACGTGGACGCATTGAGTCGTTGTTGTGTTATTGATTCTGATGAAATTTATGAAACTGATTTGAATATACAAATCACTCAAAATAGAGATAAAAAATAAGGGAAGTAAGGATGAAACTAGAAAATGGGACGGTGGATAATTTTGATTTGGTTGATGGATTAGTTTTTAGGAAAGATATGGCCAGTGGTAGAAAACAACTTTACGTTCCAGCTGAAATGGAGGATAATGTGATTCGCATAATACATGAAAATATTGGTAATTTAGGTGTCGATAAGACTGTTGGAAAACTTAGGACAAATTATTGGTTTCCAAAACTTAGAAAAAAAGTGGTGAAATTTATTGGAAACTGTGTGAAATGTATTATTTATTCCCCATCTAGTCGCTCCAATGACCATAATCAATATTCTATTCCTAAGGAACCTGTTCCATTCCATACAATTCACATTGACCACTTCGGCCCTTTACCCTATATACGTTCTGATTGAAAGCATGTCTTGGTTGTGGTGGATGGCTTTACGGAACATGTTAAATTATACGCTGTCAAGTCAGTAAGCTCGAAGGAGGTGTGTATGTCATTACAACAATATTTTGATAGCTTTAGTAGACCAATGCGGATAATTACGGATAGAGCGACTTGTTTTACGGCTAGGGAGTTTTCTGACTTTTTTCTGCAGAACAACATCAAACATGTTAAGATATCAGTAGCTTCTCTACAGGCGAATGGGCAGGTGGAGAGAGTTAACAGAGTCTTAAAGTCAATGTTGTCCAAATTGACTGAATCTATTACTCATGCGGATTGGGTATCTAAATTAGTTAATGTGGAATATGCTCTTAATAACACGGTACATTCGACGACAAAGAAATCTCCATCAATGTTATTGTTTGGAGTTGAGCAAAGGGGGAGGATTATAGATGAGTTAACGGAATGGCTGGAGGAAATAACAGGTGTTGAGACTTCTGATTTGGAAGGAAATGGGCGTTGTGGTGTAATGGTTAGCGCGTTGGACTTTTACACAGAAGGTCCCGGGTTCGATCCCCGGTGCCGGCAACATCAAATTAATATGTATGAGTTTTTTCTATCCCTCGTACGTATCGCAATGTCCACCTTCGGTGTTCCCATAGCAATTAACCCCACCGAAGTAAAATAATGAATCAGGGCTATGAACCAAAAAGCTTCAATAAATTCGCCAACTCTCCATCAGGTGGCGAGCAACAACTGCTCTAATACTTATCATCTCGCGCAATTACAGTGTTGCCATGTCTGAAGCCCTTCATCTTTCCCCACGTTTCATCTCTATACTATCCCTTTCCAAAGAAAGCAACACACTAAATATAGGAAGTATTTCCTGAGTGTTGCCTATCTTTAAAAAAAAAAAAAAAAAAAAATATATATTAACCCTTATACAGGTTCGAACATAAAGTTGATTGAGAAATATAAGGGACCTTTTGTCATTAAGAAAAAGTTACCACATGATCGATATATTATAGCTGATATCGAAAATCATCAAGTTACGCAGATGCCCTATGAGGGTGTGGTTGAATCGAGGCGATTGCGATTGTGGCTAATGCCTGAATAATAAAAGCGACATTACCATGATTTTGATATTGATCGGGTCGATTAAAAGTCAGGATGGCCAAGTTGTTAGAATAACTACTTGCAATACTAGCAAACTGCCGTCAACTTAGATTTTTATAAAAATATAGTTTGTGTTTGTTAAATTGTTATACCTTTCAATATTATTTCAATATGATTATTATAAAATTTTTCACAAAATAAAGAACAACAGTTTTGGAAAAAACCTTACACAGCATTTTTATAAAATGACAGTAATTGTTACAAACAAATGTTATATAGTTGTTACGCAAACTATATTTTAAAAATTAATACTTTCTTATTTATTAGTAATACACTCAGGGAACTTCTGCTGTAAATAACAGTAGTGGTTTAAGTTTGTAATACAGTGTCTTTATTTTTAAGTGAAAAAAACATTCATGCGTAGAAGAAATTTCAGTTTTGACTACAATTGTAGTTCATTAAAAAAAAAACCACATAAAATTACTGTATTATGATTTTGTATTAATTTGATACAGTAGTTTTTGCTTATTGATAAAAAATAATACAAATAAATGTTTGTTTATTTTTTTCTGCATATGTGCTTCCTTTTTATTACAATTGTGGTTCGTGTTTTGAACAGTAGAAAACAATTGACAATGTTACTTGAATTTACTGAAATGTAAGTCGTCCTTTCTGCAAGTGAAATTTGATTTTTTTTTTAACTACATATGGAGAAGTTTTTCCGTATATAGTATGCTAAGTGTGGTTACAACTCAATCCATAGTTAAAAATGATTTTAATTGTTACTACAATTTCCTCAATAATACAAAATTCAATTAAACGTTTAACTGAATCAACAAATATTTTAATTGAAACTCAATTTTAGTTTTTTCTGTGTAGGCATATTTTATTTTTATTTCGTAGTCTCTCCAGCAATTTTATGTATGATCACGTAATATTATTTTTAACAGGGTATAGAATATTATGTAGTTTACTGTCAGTAATTAAAAAAAAAAAGTTTTCAGTTGAGTTAAAAATAAAATAACATGAATTTATTTTTCAAATAAATATTTTTTTCAACTTTTTTATACATTTGTTCATAACAATTTACTACCATTTGCCAATTTTTTTAGTTTCATTTATTATTTCCATTTATTTAAAGATTCATAAAAATGTAACACAAAAACTTAATACGAGGGGATCAATAAGTCCGTGACTTTTCAAACTTCCCTCGTAGTTATATAAAATACAACACTGCTCCATCAAGTACCACCTGTTAGTAGACTACTGTAATATTTTGAGCAAGTTCCGTCATTTACTTTTCGTTTTACAGCTGTACAAAACATACAACCTCATGGATTTTTTTTAAATTGGAAAAAAGTGAATTTCGAGTGCACATTAAAAATTTTTTGCGAAAAAAAAACCGTCAATCAAACCAAGGAAAAGCTTGATAAATACTATGGGGACTCTGCACCATTGATTTCAATGGTAAAAAAGTGGTTTGCTGACTTTCGTTGTGGTCGCACAAGTACAAATGACGCTGAACGGCCAATTGAGGTCAATTCACCCAAAAATGTCGAAAAAATCCACGATATGGTGTTGGCCGATCGAAGAGTAAAGGTGCATGAGATTGTTGGTGCCATAGGCATTTCATATGGCAGTGTGATTTCGATTTTAAATGATCAGTTGGCTTTAAGAAAGCTGTCTACAAGACGGGTGCCGCGTTTGCTCTCAAGTGACCATAAACGTAATCGTGTGACAACTTCAAAGGATTGTTTGGTGTTGGAATGAGTTTTTGCGTCGTTTTGGAACTATGGATGAAACATGTAGCGGTATAAACAATGGGTTTCTCTGGGTGAACCGACTCCGAACAAAGCCAAGGTAAGGTTATCGGCCAATAAGGTGATGGCAACAGTTTTTTGGGATGCACGCAGGATAATTCACATCGAATACCTTCAAAAGGGAAAAACAATAAACGGCGAATATTATGCCAACTTATTGGATCGATTTAACGAGTATTTAAAAAAACAAACGACCCATATGGCCAAGAAAAAAGTTCTTTTTCATCAAGATAATGCACGTGTGCACACGTGTGAAGTCTTAATGGCAAAATTCCATGAATTGGGCTACAAATTGGTACATCATCCGCCATATTCTCCGGATTTAGCCCCCAGTGTCTATTTTCTATTTCCAAACCTAAAGAAATGGTTTGGTGGAAAGAGATTTAGCTCCAACGATGAAATTATTGATCAAACAAATGCCTATGTTATGGACCTCGGAAAATACAAAACTTGGAGAAACGTTAAACTAAGTGTATTGAGCTAAAAGAAGATTATTGTAAAAACACAATTTTTTTTGCAAAAAAACTGTGTTTCATTCAAAACGTCATGAACTTTTTGATCCGCTCTCGTAGTGTCGTTTATTTGTTGCCGTTACAGTTATTATTATTTTTCTCAAAAAAATATTGAAAAAATTCATGTTTGTTTTTTTACTAAAATGTATTCTATATGTACAAAATGATTTCAATTTAAATTACAAGAAATTGAAAAAGATTACACAAATGTGTGTGTGTATACATTTTGTAGAAAGGAAAAACAAGCAAAATTAAAAAAATTTAAATAATTTCAAATAACTGAATAAAATTTTTATTTTTACTGATCTGTAGTTAAAGTTTGAGCATTTATTTTTTGCTTCCTATTCATTTGTTCTTACTGATTTGATAGTTATTTAAACGATATTTAAAAATAAATAACAAGAAACGTTTGACTTAAATGAAAAGTAAGTTATCCGGGTTTTCAAGTGATTTATCATTTATATTTAACTAAATTTTCAGTTAATTTAAAGTAAAAACTATTTTGAGTGTATTTTTTATTTATTTTTAGCTTAGGTTCATTTTGACCATCACTTGTAAGCCACTATACCACTTCTAACGAAGCAGCAATATGGAATATACTTTTTTTAGTGAAAGCTAAAAACTAGAAGTAAATTTATAAATTTAGCTCAAAAAACTATTGTAAGTTCCAAGTAATTTTTAGGAGAACAATTTTCTACTAGAAATTTAGCATATCCTAGTTTTTGAGATAGTTTACCCAAACCTGTTCATCGTTTCTATTAACTCAAAAACTTTTCAGAAAAAACAAGCATCTAGAGTCAGAATTAACAGGTGTCGAAAATTTTTGAAGTAGCTCATATTATATAGATTAACTATACATTTTTATAGATTTCGAACACATTCTAGATCAATATGATTTTTTTAAGTCTTGTAAGGTTTATCAAAAGCTTACTCTGGCGTATGAGTGTTATTTATATCAATTAATATAAAGTATACGCTTCCGGGTATTGTTTGGAGAAAGGGCGTGGATAAATTAGAGATAAATAGTTTTTTCAAGATTTCGTAAATAACTTCTAATGTCAAAAAAAAAAAACGAAACAAAATTAAGCAAATAAAAAACAACTAGATTTTTTAAATGGGTCATATCGAAAAAAAATATGAATGCCTTAAATGCACTCTAGGGGAAATATTCACAATCAATTAACTTTGACGGAATACATAATACCGGTTTACAAATTTTGGTAAAATGCTCGATCCACGATACTTGGCATTTATTTTCCATGTAAAATTGCTGACTGAATCCGAAAATGAACTTCAAAAGTGGAACAGTTTTTAAAATGTTGCTAAATTTTGAAATTATCCATTTTTTAAAAAATTACCAAAATATTTTTTTTTGAATTAAAGCTAATTAAATGTTGTATGAATGCTCTATACAATAGTTTTTAATCCGACCATCACTTAGAAGCGATTTATCGATATATCGACAAATTTGCTTAGATTTTAACGAAATTTAGAAAAACAAAAAAATTTTCGTGTATATGTGATTCAGTTTTGTACAATTTATGATGTGATTCAGTTTTGTACAATTTAATATAGTTAAGTATGACATCATGTATATTAAGGTGCAATTTTTCTTGCCACTCCAATTTTTCGTAAAGCGGCACAAAAAAAGAATTGTGTCTTACAATATGTTATACCAAACGTTATTAGGCGGGCAATATATAATTGGATTGGCAGAAAATAAATTAATATATAGAATAAAACAGAACAGTGTATTATCCCATTAAAAAAAAAAATTAAATTGTGGACAAACTTCGTTTTTGTTTTGAAATTTATAAATCCTACCCAAAATATTAACATCAACTCGAAAATGTTCGTTGAAGCATTAAACATCACAATTTAAATATTAAATTCCAAAATGTTTGATAATTTAGCATATAAAATTTAAATATAACTTTACGTTAAATTTAAATTGGGCTCTTAATAAGCCGACCATAATATGTAGCACCCTGTATTACATTTAAAAACTTTAGTTTCACTAGATTGAATCTAATCAAATTATATCAAATTCAATGTAATATAATTCATTTTTGAATTAACAATGCGATCCACAATTTTTCGGATCATATTGTGTTTGAATTATATAAAAGACTATATAAGATTTGATAAATTTCTTTGTTGCATCATATTGAGTTTTTTTAATCGGGTTCTGTAGACCGACTCACGAAACAATTTTCTTTTCTCGATATTTACCTTGGTTTGTTTTATTATGATTCCGCAAATAATATTGAGATCCCTTGAGCTGGACCGTTTTCAAAAAATGTATTAGTATCATATGAAAGGTTTTTTAAGGCGCATCTAACGGTATATAAAACATGTCAACGAATGTGCAGGTATATCCTTTTTTTTGGCTTTTTGTACGAAGATTTTTGTCATTTAATTGCGAAATTTACATATTTTAATCCTTATTCGATTTAACTAAATACGTGTTTCAGATCTTTTTTGAAATAAGAACTAGTTCCCGTTTTACAATTCATTTATTTAGGCTAGTACATCATATTGGAATTTAACAAACTTAACAGATTTTCCTCAGTCCTCTGGACCAAGTTTTCAGCACAATTTTAGTTAATCAAATCTGCACATATATTCGGTTTCTTGTTGATTTAGGGATGAACGTCTTGCTTTGGAGTAAAAATCCAATACGTTTTTTTTTGCGGCATAACATTTTCGCGAATTAAAAGAGTGTATGCAGTTTTTTATATTTTTATATAACGAGCTTAAATTGTTACATTTCTAAAACATAAAATTTTGTAAAATTTTGAATTCGCGATAAATAAAGTATGCCGCCAAAAAAAAAGCGGCATACTTTATTTACGACAACTAGAAACCCAGTCGTCTTGCAGACTGGATTAATTATATTTTTTTTTTAATTTGGATTAGATAACCGTGGAAAATGCATTTAATTTGTAACATTTTAAATTATTTTTACACATAGATGATGCACTTGACTAAAGAAAAATTTTAATACCGAAGTTGGACTGATTTTAACATAGTTTTCCACCTTATTGAATTTTTGCTTAAACGCAAAGTATTGTGAATTTTGAAAAAAGTGGAAACATGTATTTACTAAAATCAACTAAAGATTCAAATATGAAAATTTTACATTAATATCACAAAAATATTCGTAAAAAAACTTAAAAATATTTTTTTTTACAGAGTATCGCTAAAAAAAATGGATATGTCTCTATGTACGTTGGCATGTTTTATATAACGTTGGACGAACCTTAATAGATCAGATTGAACTATAAATAGACAAAAAAAAAAATTATAACATTTTTATGATATTTGAATATTTTGTAGAGAAAAAATTTTCAAGGTTGGGGTGTGTAAGATTATCGGCCATATTCAAAAAATTCGTGTCTGTGTTTTTATCAAAATGGTTTTATACAAAATTATTTCAATTCAAATTACAAGAAAATGAAAAATTTATCACATGTAGTGTGTGGTTATGGTAAAAAAAGCAAACAAAAAACTTAAATAATCTCAAATAACTGAACATAATTTTTATTTTAACTTATTTGTAGTTAACATTTTAACAATTATTTTTAACTTACTATTCATTGGTTCTTGCGAATGAGTTAGTTATTTCAACATTATTTAAAAATAAATAACAAGAAAAATTTGATTTAAATGAAAAGTAAGTAGACCGGATTTTAAGTGATTTATCATTTATGTTAAATTACATTTTCAATTAATTTAAGTTACAAAAAATATTGTATATATTAGTAAATAAGTTATTCTGATCCAATGTCGTCCACTTTTCTCTTGCTTCGGTCCATACCGACTTTAGCTTAACGTCTTTCAGATTCCTATGAAAAAATCTGCTTTATTTTTTTCCAAAGTGGAAAAAAAATATATATTTTTCCTTTATACATTCCTTCAAAATCAATAGAAACCTAAAATAGGAAACAATAAATTTTTATGTGGGTTAAAGTGTTGGAACCATCATATAATGACAATCGTAATTAATTTTATTATAATTAATTACTGACGAATTTTCTTTTGTAGCGGATATGACAGTCGCATATACCGTCATATTCATAAATGGCATAATCTCATGTAACATTGTTTTGAATGAATGTACAAACCATCAAGCGGTGATCATGTTTCCTTGTTCTAACTGATATACAGACATTGAACTTAACTAATAGTGAAGCATTCTATTGTATTGTATGGTATTTTATGTTACGTTATTATATTGACCTAATTATTATATTATGCTAAGTAGACAATAATTTTACTTTAATTTTACTATATAAACCTGTAACTTTCACTTGAATAAAACATATTGAAATCTATAACCAAATTGAACTCGCCTATTTCCTTAAATGTTAAATGGCGAATATCTATCGCTTATAACTAATTTATTAGCTACATGGCGACCGTGACAGTGTTCACATCAGAACAGTCACGTAATAATAACCAGGGTCCGAAACCGTTATCTATCGAGGAGTACCGGAGACGGACTCAAGGAAGACCAAAAGAGGACACCCCAAAAATTCCAGCCACCAACAAGCCAAAGAGAAGAGGAGGATATCTTGTGGGGAAAAGAAGAAAAATAGCCCAGCTGAAGAGACTAATCAGAAGCAACCCACCACCTTCATGGGACGTATCCACCAGGTTATGGAACAAAATAGAAGAACTGGAGAAGGAGATAAAAATATATAAATTTTCCAAAAACTTAATGAAAACCTTATAATAGAGGTAAAATATAAAGTAATTTTAACAGAGTGCTAACCTGGTTATGCACCGGTAGGGACGGAGGCGATTTCGCCCGTGTCCGACACAATTTTTTTTTTTCTTTTCTTCTTGTGTAATGGCAACGGTCATGATGATAATTATACTAAATAAATGAATAGTAAATACAAGTAACAATTATGTTAAGTTAATAAAAATTACTACAAATAAAAATTAAAAATAAAAACTATTTAAAATTTAAAAATTTTCAAAAAATAAAAAATATTTTATATTAAATAAATGAAAATTAATAAAAATTATTTAAGAGTTAAAAAAATACTCAAAATTTTCTTTAATTGGTGCACCTGTCTTGAATTAAAAACATAAATTCAAATCAGCTTTTTTTATACATTTTCGCTCTTAAAAATCATTTTGCATTAAAACTCATAAATTAAAATTGAAATGGGTAATCAAGAGGCAAAGCTAACAAACCCTAAGGCTAATGTTGTAAATGAAGTAATTGTTGAACAAAAAGATAATGGTTGGGAACAAATAAAAATTTACTTGCTTATTATCACTGTTATATTAGGGATAGAATTAGTTTTGAAATTATATAAAATGCATAATAAGAGAATAAAAAAGAGATATATTGGTCAAATTAACGAAGTAGAGAGAATATAATGGACACTTGGTCCGAAGTTTTGAATAAATTAAAGTCATATGAAGGGCAGATTAGAAGATCATATAAGTGTTTGAATAAGAATAGAGGAATTAGAAATGAAACTATAGAGAAACATAAGAAAGTCTTATTAGATAATTTTGAATCATTACGAAAATTTTTAATTGGGTATGAGAATAAATTAAAATCAGATCACAATAAAGAAGCAATTGCTATCTACAATAATTGTAGGGATAGAATTCTGAAAGTTTCCGCAAAACATAGCTTGCATGTGAAAATTTCACACTCACTCACAGAGGGCGCAAAATACGAATGCAGTTCAGAGAGCGAAGATTTGTCCGAAGACGATACTGAAATTAATAAGGAATTGGAATCTGTTGAAAACGAGAACAGCGCAGATATGCCGCAAACTAGTATAGAGTTTTTGCAAACCGTCACCAGGATCTTACCTGATTTCGACGGGAAACACGAAAACTTACAAAGTTTTATAGATGCCTTGAGCATTTTAGAAACTATAAAGGAAACCCATGAAACATTGGCGGTAAATGTAATAAAAACCAAACTAAAAGGTACAGCCAGGAATTTAATTTCTTCAGAAACAACTATACAACAAATTATAAGTAAGTTAAGAAGCACTGTGAAGGGAGAAACAGTCGGTGTTCTCTCGGCAAAACTGATGAATATAAAACAACAAAATAAAAACACAACGGCTTACGTCAAGGAAATAGAAGAGCTTACAAAAGCATTGGAAAGTGCATACATATCAGACGGTTTAACACTTGAAACAGCTGGCAAATATGCAACCCAAGTTGCTGTAAAATCTATGGCGAAAAACACTCAAAATGAGCAAGTCAAAATTATCATGCGTGCGGGACAGTTCCAGACAATGGACGAGCTTATTATGAAATATGTAGATACTTGCACGGAAACAAAAGATTCTTCGGTAATGCACTTCAGAAATCGGAGAGGACGTTCTTTTAGAGGACGTGGTCATAACAATAACCGTTGGCGTAATAATAATCAAAATAGTAACGGCAATAACACTAGTAATCGGAACTACAATGCTAATCGGGGCAGAGGCCACCGAAATTTTAATAATAACAACCGTGGTTATAATAATAATAATCACTACCGTACGAGTAATGTACGAGCTATAACTCAACAAGAACATGAAACGGAAACGGAAAACTAATTCACACCCTTGAGAATACAAAGTATGACAAAAAACGATTCAACCGTATTTTACATTTAAATTTGAATTTAAGCATTTTTGTAAAAGTCTATGATGGTGAGAACAACCAATTAACTTTGCTGGTTGATACTGGAGCAGATATATCGTTACTAAAACAGAATGGCATTAAATATGAGGGGGTAAATGAATATAATACAACAACAATTAGTGGAATAGGTGAAGGAACAATACAGTCACTGGGTACCACACATTTGAAACTTCGTATTAAAAATTACTTTGTTCCCCATGAGTTCCACATAGTACCCGAAAATTTTCCTATTCCATGCGACGGAATACTCGGTATAGACTTCATCAAACACTACAACTGTATCTTGGATTTCGGTGAAACGCAAGATTGGTTTATATTAAGACCCGGAAATGTTCGGGACGGAATTCACATCCCAATCTTACACTACAGTTCGGATGATACTATCTTGTTACCAGCTCGTTCTGAAGTTATTAGACAAATAAAGATAAACACACCTTATGAAGAAGTACTTGTTGTTAATCAAGAACCACAACCAGGAGTAATAATAGGTAATACAATAGTAAACAGTAAAAGAGCTTTC
Source organism: Delia radicum (assembly GCA_021234595.1). Lineage (NCBI taxonomy): Eukaryota > Metazoa > Arthropoda > Insecta > Diptera > Anthomyiidae > Delia > Delia radicum. Next base: position 109,231,339 of record CM037855.1, on the reverse strand, counting down.
ATCAGGGTTATTAACACTAATACAGTAACAGTATCACTTAAATGTATTGATATCGTATCGGAAAATCTCGACAATTATACAATATCAGCTACACAGAAGTGTAGTGGATCCAGAAAAGTTGAAATTATGCACAAATTGTCAAAAAGCTTTCCTGAACCATTTAAGGAACAAATGGAAAAATTATGTACAGACTACATTGATATTTTCGGATTAGATACGGAACCCATCACTGCGAACAATTTCTATACACAAAAACTTAAACTCAAAGACAAGGAACCCGTTTATATTAAAAACTACAGGATACCCCATACACACAAGATCGAAGTAGATGCACAGGTTAAAAATTTAGTAGAAGACGGCATCGTTGAACCTTCCACATCAGAGTACAATAGTCCACTACTCCTAGTACCAAAGAAATCACTACCTAATTCAGATAAGAAGAGATGGCGTTTGGTAGTAGACTATCGTCAAATAAACAAAAAACTAGTCGCTGATAAATTTCCACTACCAAGAATAGAAGATATTTTAGATCAATTAGGAAGAGCAAAATACTTTTCGTGCCTAGATTTAATGTCGGGTTTCCACCAAATTGAACTCGACGAGAAGTCAAGAGACATTACATCCTTTTCTACAAGCAACGGCTCATATCGGTTTAAAAGGCTCCCCTACGGATTAAAAATAGCTCCAAACTCTTTTCAGCGGATGATGACTATAGCATTTTCAGGGTTAAACCCCTCACAAGCATTTTTGTATATGGATGATCTAGTGGTAATAGGTCGATCGGAGAGACAAATGATAAATAACTTGAAAAGCGTTTTTGATCTATGCAGAAAATATAATCTAAAGTTGCATCCTGAAAAATGTTCATTCTTTAGACATGAAGTAACTTTTCTTGGGCATAAATGTACAGATAAGGGCATTCTGCCGGATGATGGAAAATACGAAGCAATTAGGAAATATCCAGTTCCAACTGACGCAAATAGTGCAAGACGATTTATTGCGTTTTGTAATTACTACCGAAGGTTTATTAAGAACTTCTCTCTTCATTCACGCCACATTACGCGTCTGTGCAAGAAAAACGTACCATTCGAGTGGACAGAAGAATGTAATAACGCATTTCTTTACTTAAAGAAAGCATTAATGCTACCAACCCTTCTACAATATCCAAACTTTGATAAGGAATTTTGTATAACAACTGACGCCAGTAAGCACGCTTGCGGAGCGGTATTAAGTCAGGAGTACAATGGCAAACATCTACCTATAGCATATGCCTCGAAAACATTCACACAAGGAGAGAGCAACAAATCAACAATCGAGCAAGAGCTCATAGCTATCCATTGGGCCATACTACATTTCAGACCATATATCTACGGAACACGTTTTCTTGTAAAGACCGATCATAGACCTTTGTCATACCTATTCTCGATGAAAAATCCAAGTTCAAAATTAACAAGAATGCGTTTGGACTTGGAAGAGTATGATTTTACAGTTGAGTATCTCAAGGGTAAAGAAAATTACGTTGCTGATGCTTTATCAAGAATAAGCATTGAAGAATTTAAAGAATTACACAAAAATGTATTAGTAATAAATAAAGTGACCACAAGGTCCGACACCAGAAAGAACGAAAAAGTAACTAAACAAAAGCATCATGAAAATATAAAAGAAAAGCCCAATATATATGAAGTCATACAATATGATGACGTTAAAAAGCTAGTAAAGTTAATATTAACTCCAGGAAGATGCTTATTGAAGCATGGAAAATTAATATTGAAGCGAATAAATGTTGAAGATCTGTGTACTAATGGGAAATTGGACCTAGGAGGATTTTTCCTAAGGCTTGAAAAAGAAGCCGGTAAGCTGAATCTTGAAAAATTAAAAATGGCACCCGATGAAGAAATTTTTAAATTTGTATCTATAAATGAATTCAAAAGAAAGGGCAATGATTATTTGAAAAAAATTAACAGTAGCGCTACTGCCAAAGGTGACCATAATTGATGCTAAAGATGATAATAAAATAAAAGAGATATTAACTACATATCATGATAATCCAGCGGAAGGCGGCCACTGCGGGATATCAAGAACATTAGCAAAAATTAGAAGACATTACAAGTGGAGAGGTATGCCTTCACACGTGAAAAAATATATCAAAACATGCCTAAAATGTCAAAAAGCTAAGATAACAACACATACTAAGACACCAATGATACTGACAGAAACCCCAGCAACTGCATTCGACATCGTATTAGTGGATACCATTGGTCCATTACCAAAGACGGAAAATGGTAATGAGTATATTGTCACATTAATATGTGACCTAACTAAATATTTAGTGGCCATACCAATATCGAACAAGAGTGCAAGCACAGTTGCAAAGGCTATATTTGAGTATTTTATACTATGCTACGGTCCAATGAAGACGTTCATATCGGATATGGGAACAGAGTATAAGAACTCAATAATAACGGATTTGTGTAAATATATGAAAATCAAGAATATTACCTCTACTGCATATCACCATCAGACTCTAGGTACTGTGGAACGCAGTCACCGAACTTTCAACGAATATATACGTTCATATATATCGATTAAACGAGACGATTGGGACGAATGGCTTAGATACTTTACATATTGTTTTAACACCACCCCATCGGCAGTTCACGGTTACTGTCCATACGAGCTAATTTTTGGACGGATACCTCATGGTTTTCATTATTTTAATAGTATAGATAGAATAGATCCTATTTATAATATAGATGATTATAGTAAAGAAGTGAAGTATAGGTTAGAAATTGCATACAAGAGAGCAAGATTACTACTAGATAAGGCTAAGGTTAAGCAGAAACAATTTTATGATATAAATTCAGAACAGTTAGATTTAAATTTAGGAGATTTGGTTTTATTAAGAAATGAGGTAGGACATAAGTTAGACAATAGATATGAGGGCCCGTATAAGATTATAGAAATAGGTGATAACGATAACATATTATTAGAAACTAAGGGAAATAAGAAGCAGAAGGTTCACAGGAATAGAATTAAACTTTTTAATTGAAACAAGTAATTTTTTTTATCTTTTCACAAAATCATTATTTCTCAACATAATACACAAAAAAAAAAAGATGATTTAAAAACATATATCATTAAACAACGATAAGTTTGGTGCACCAATATATAAAAAGTAAAATAATAAAAATAACCAATATATTAAAAAAAAAAAAATAATAATAATAAAAAAAAAAATATTGAAAAAAATAATATTTTCAAGATGATATGTAATCTGTCATTGAATTTAGACCAAGGTAACAATGAGTAAAGAATATTCATATGCTTAATAGCGTATGAACATTCTTCCAGAAAATGGAGGTGTAGCGGATATGACAGTCGCATATACCGTCATATTCATAAATGGCATAATCTCATATAACATTGTTTTGAATGAATGTACAAACCATCAAGCGGTGATCATGTTTCCTTGTTCTAACTGATATACAGACATTGAACTTAACTAATAGTGAAGCATTCTATTGTATTGTATGGTATTTTATGTTACGTTATTATATTGACCTAATTATTATATTATGCTAAGTAGACAATAATTTTACTTTAATTTTACTATATAAACCTGTAACTTTCACTTGAATAAAACATATTGAAATCTATAACCAAATTGAACTCGCCTATTTCCTTAAATGTTAAATGGCGAATATCTATCGCTTATAACTAATTTATTAGCTACACTTTAGTTATTTTTTTTTACAGGAAGAAGAAAGGGAAAACATTTTTATTGCAAAATTTAACGGACTCTGTTGACAGACTGCCTATAAACTAACTTTAGAAATCTACTTTTTGTTAAAAAATAAAAATTATGTTTTTTCGACCTTTATTTTTGCAATGAAAATGAAAATTATTGAAGTTCGAGGCCATACTCTATATTTCTTATTAGGATATTGTCCTAACAACGAATCTATAGAGTTTTTTGTTTTCAAATTTATTATTTGACCCTTTCAGGAATGTGTTGATATCATAGATGGGCATATTGCAGTACCAGTAAAATTTCAGTAAAAAAAAAATTTACTGGTTACTGCAACGAAATTTTCATTACCAGTAAACTGTTACTGATTACTGAAAGAAAATTACAGTAACCAGTAACGTTTTACTGATTACTGAAATAAAATTACAGTACCAGTAACGTTTTACTGATTACTGAAAAAAAATTCCAGTACCAGTAATGTTTTACTGATTACTGAAATAAAATTGCAGTACCAGTAACGTTTTACTGATTACTGAAAAAAAAATTGCAGTAACCAGTATTTTTTTACTGATTACTGAAAAAATGCAGTAATCAGTAAATTTGTACCAATAAATCAATTAGGCACTTGATAGCAATTAAATATACCAACTAAAAATGAGTGTTATAAAAAAATATGCCTACACGCAACAAACAAAATGTGTATTATTATCTAAGTACTTAGGTAAAATACAACTTGAATAGTTGTTTGGTTAGTTACACATTATCTAAATTAAAAAATTATATTTTCTTAGATAAGTTACAAAAGAAAAAACTTCGGTAACTTAACAAATTATTAATTGCTTCAGAATGGAATGCAACAAAAACTACGGAAAGTTGACAAAAACGAAAAATATATAAATCTATATTCATTTTTTTATTAACTCTCACAAAATACTTTTTAAGTTGTATTTTACCTAAGTAAGTAGTTATCATTTTTAAATTTGTTTGTTTAAAATTCCCAGCAGGAGTTCTATTACAAGGCTACTTTTAGACAGCCAAAATCGGTTTATCAAAGAACTTGCTTCTAAGCTTGAAGAAGTTGATTATGTGCGCGTTACTGCGGATGTGTGGTCTGGTGGAAAAAGATCGTTTTTTGGTTACACTTGCCATTCGTTAGATGCTAAAAATTTCGAAAGGAAGTCTCTAGCACTGGCTTGTCGAAGATTTAAGGAACCCATTCTTTTGACAATATAACGAAGATGATATGCGACATAAACAAACAATATAAACTGCCAGTTGATTGTTTATACGATCACTGACAATGGATCAAACTTCATTAAGGCATTTAAAGATTTTGGAGTTAATTTGAGTAAAGGATATAATCCCAGCCCTATTAATGCACATAACAGTGATGATGAATCTGACTCTGAATTCGATTCGGATGACTCGATCGATGTTTCAGGCCCTCAATTTGGTTCTATAACTACACGACTATCAAAACATTTTCCATGTGCGAGCCATACTTTAAATCTTCTGGCTACAACCGATTTCAACAAAATTATGAATTATTCAAGTCAGGATTTAAAAGATGTTCATAAAAGGTCTTTCGACAGGTAAACATTTACTTAATTTTAAGTACACTTTTCATTTATATTATTTACATTTATAGATGCACACAGCTCTAGAACAAGTGCAATAGACCAACTTCTGCAGAAGTGGTCACTGAAGTTTTAAGCACCAATTTAATAACTCCATTACGTCACTTTATGATTCCGTTAAGAAGTTGCTGAGATACAAAACCAATTTACCCGAATTGTGTTATCGTCTGGGAATTCCCACCATTCTAAGTGATGAGGTTGAGTACTTAGTGGAATACATAAAGCTTATGGAGCCTATAGCAGAAGCGATCGATTTTCTTCAGGGCGAAAAGACTATGTATTTTGGTTACTTTGTTCCTACTATAGTGTCTTTAAGAATAAAACTTTGTCGTTTGGAGCGTGCGAACTTTAAGAGTTTGGCTGAAGTAAGCGAAAAAATGCAAGAATCTTTACTCAAAAGATTTGAGAAATATTTCCTAATGAAGCCTGAAGCTTCGGATGCTATTATTGCGGCTATATCTGTTCCTGAAATAAAATTAAGATTTTTAAAAGCAAAAGATGAAGTGAAGAAAATGTTCAACACTTATATACTTAAATATGGCAAAATACCCGAAGCTGAAACTCGTGCCATACCTGCAACAAAACAGAATTCATTTCAGGAAACAGTTTTATACCTGGTCGAACAAGACACGGCAACAAAGTGCCTAAATAATCACATTGCCATTAAAAACGAATTTCTCATATACAATACTGCATTACCCTCATCTGCACCTGTAGAACGATTGTTTTCATTCGCTGGAATTGTAAATCGTTCCAGAAGACAAAAGCTCAGCGATGTAAATTTTGAAATGCTTGTGTTGAGAAAAGCTAATAATATATAGTATCAATAAAAACAAAAATAGTATGTCGACCAATTCTTTGATATTTGAAAAACTGAAAACGTTAATTTTTAAGTGCGTTCAAAACCTATAAATAGAAAATTATGATTGAAATTTGAAAACGCAAGGTCAGATTTTTGACTTTTTAACAAAAAAGTAATGTTACGCTTTAATTTTTTAACAAAAATTGTGACATTTTAATTTTTACTGATTACTGACAATCGTAGTGCAGTAAAAATATACTGCAGTGTGCCCATGTATGGTCCAAACATATAACAAGCCTTTCCAAAATATAAAAATTTGCGAAAGTTATTGAAAAATAATATCAGTTGCATAGGATTTAACATTTTTTAACATAAGCCCATATACCTTTTACATTACTTAAACTCGTTGCTTAATCAATGTCATATGAAAATCAGATCTTTGGAAAAATTAAACACCCTATTACACATTGAAACAGTTTTAAAGTTAAATTATAAATAATAATTAAATAACCGCGTTATATTCATAAACCACATTTTCATTTTGACTTTTTAAATAATTAATACTTTAAAATTGTTTTAGATATAAACACGAGATATTGATTTATTTCTATCATTTAAAATAGACATTTAAACAAAATCAATAGTCTAATGACACCCACGTCAATATTGTTGTTACTTTTTGTTAATATAAATTTGTTTTGTTAACATTTTACTGATTACTGCATTTTTTTCAGTAATCAGTAAAAAATTACTGGTTACTGCAATTTTATTTCAGTAATCAGTAAAACATTACTGGTACTGAAATTTTATTTCAGTAATCAGTAAAACATTACTGGTACTGCAATTTTATTTCAGTAATCAGTAAAACATTACTGGTACTGCAATTTTTTTCAGTAATCAGTAAAACGTTACTGGTAACTGTATTGTCTCTTTCAGTAACCAGTAACATTTTACTGATTACTGCCAATCGTAGTGCAGTAAAAATATACTGCAGTGTGCCCATGTATGGTTGATATATCTATTTCGGGAATTTTCTAGGTGCCCATCATCAGAACACGTTTTTTTAAAACGTGTTCTGATGATAAAAAATTTTAAAACAAAAAACTCTATAGATAATTTTTAGGACAATATCCTAACAAAGAAATATAGAGTATAGCCTCGAACTTGAATAATTTTCATTTTCATTGCACAATTAAAGGTCGGAAAAAAAACGTAATTTTTAATTTTTGAATAAAAATTATGTCAAAGTTGTATAAAATACAAAGTACAGTCTAGTTTATTGCCCCTGTTTTGTTTATAAACGAAACCAAAAATAAAACGGGGGAAAAAACAAAAAACGTGTATTGAATATCCACCAGAGGTGGACCTTGCACATAACAAACCAGTTTTTGTTAGAAAGTGTTTTGCAACCGTCAGATAATGACAATCGTAATTAATTTTTTTATATTAATTACTGTAGAATATTTCTTTAGTTAGTCTCTTTACAGGAAGAAGAAGAAGAAAACATTTTTATTGAAAAATTTTTTACGGACACAAGGGATACACCAGACTGCCGCAGTTTCGTCCCCCTCCTGGGACTCGTCAGTGGTTAATTTATGTGTCAATTGAACAAAGTATTTTATATTGTTAATTTTGCTCTATATGAAAAACTTTTTATTTTTTTGGTGTCGTACTGTGATTTGAACTCACAGTCTTAGCATCAAAGCTATGCATCGTAATCTCACCTCTTAACCAGTTGAGCCACGGTCGACACAGCGTTGACTGCGACTAAATTGGAGTTTGGTCACACTACGTACACACAAGTATTGTTTTGATCAGAAGAGACAGAATTAGCTAATACCAATGCACAATTCATTTCTCAACTAGAATGCTTTTTCTTCTTAAATTTTTTGATTAATGGTTATAATCTTTAACTTCAAGCTCATATATTACTTCTCATGTAGTGATTTAACTAGTTTATATGAATGTTTGATGTTTGGCATGGGACAAATAATAAATTTGAAAACCAAAAACTCTATAGATTATTTGTTAAGACAATATCCTAATATAGAAATATAGTGTATGGCCTCGAACTTGAATAATTTTCATTTTAATTTTTTTTTTTAAATAAGCATCCGTAGACGTTTGACAAAGGAAGTTAAGTTGGCTTTAGTGTTTTCTTTGATTTATTTGGCTTATCCGATATAGAGCTTTAAAAACTTTTTGGTCAAATTTTTAAAGTCAATTGTTTTTTTTTTCAAAATGGTCTGACTTAAAATGTTTTTACTATTAAATATTATTTTGTCTGTTAGCTGTGTAAAAAAAAAAAAAATAATTTGCGTTAACTTCAGAAATGTTTCCATACAAACATGGTTTAATTTTTTTCACCCTTTTAACCCTACACGATTTCGCACATAAAAAAAATATGTGTCTTGAAAATAACTTTAATTTGATACCATAATATTTATTTATAGTTCCTTTAAAATATAATGATATAAAACAAAAATGGAATGATTTCTAGTCCCACTCAATCACACTACACCTAAGATTGGGCAGCTAAAATAATGTTCTCGTTCACAACATATCCAAAGTTTATTAAGGTCTAAGGGTTTTGTAAAAAATATCCACATATTTTTCTAATACATATCTGCCGTTCCAAAGAAGACCGGCTAAAAAAAGTGCATATTTTGATCTTCGGTCATCCGATTTCAATTAAATTTTACACTCAGAAACTGATTGCATCTACTTAAAGATTGGCGTTTCTAGTTTTTAAAATTTCGAATTATCTACGCTTTTCCGCTCAATTTAGTTATTTTTAAAAATTTGAAAAATTCTAAAATGTTTAAAATTGAATTTTCTAAGGAGCCGTTTAAAAATTATACACCTCTTAACAACTATATATGCAATTTTTAGATTTCTTCTCTACATTAAAGATAAACGAATCTAGGTCACTATTAAGATTTTAAAATTTAATTGTTATCCTCTTCAAGATCATGTTTATTTCTATAAAAATCTGATATTCGATGGCAAACGTGTCCTGGAAATTGTTAAAATAAAAATTTTTAAATCACAGTAGATACCTTTATCTTTCACCTACAGAAAAATTCACAAAATTAAATATATAGTTCTTAAAATAATAAAGACGAATTGTTCAAAGCACTACATTAATTACCCAGGAAAAAATTACACATTCCAAAAAGAAAGTGATGCCCACACTTGCTTACATATCTCATTGCCAAATTTAGTAACTTCAATACCAAACTCATTCCAACGATAGAGTCAAAAAAGCAAGTAGTATTGTAATCAATTCTTTAAATTTAAACCAGAAAGCATGAACTCAATAACAAAGTAATTATTTACTTAAAAGCAAATAACAATGTTATTAACTTATATGTATAACTTTTTGTACTCAAGAAGTAATAATTTACTTTTTCTTAATAAAAGGACGTTATTGGAATTAGTTCGTAATTTTAAAAAAAGAAGTTATACAATTTTAAAGAATTTATCTCATATATTTTTTCAAACAAATTTTTATTTGCAGGAAAATAATACTAAAAACAGAAATTGCATGTTGCCTAAATTTTGTTAACCTTCATAAGGTCTTCGGGTCAAATTTGACCCATTTTGAAATTATAATTGAATTTTTTCCAAAAGTGAGTGGTTGATCTTTTTGATATTTCATGACTTTTATTTCATTTCAAATGTCAACAAATACGTTAAGTTTTTAGAAAAAAATATTGGCAAAAAAAATATCTATAAAATTTTTTACACTTAAGGTATTTGACCTGGAGCAAAAATTATGAATTTTTGTTACGCACAATTATGTTAAATTTTTTCAGAGCATTGGCAACACTACAATTAAATGTATATATATATTTGTCTCTTTTCATCATACTTGCTGAACATTTTATTTGTATGAACACTGGGATTCCCCGGGTAAATACCAAAGCAATGTTTTTCTTATTTGCTTATAACAATATAGTTTTCAGTCATTGTACAAACAAAGAACTAATAGGTCGCATCAAAGTTAGAAATTGTTGTTTCTGTAATTATTGTAGAAAAATGAATAAGAGTGAAATAGAAATTATGCTAAATACATTGTCGGACGAAGAAGAAATTTGTTCTGAAAATGAAGATAATCTGGAATATGTTGAGACATCTGAAAGTTCTAGTGGGGATGAAATTGATGAAGCAGCTACTGAAGGAATGACATCAAAAAGTGGTGAAATAAGATATTTCAAGGAACCTCTTGCAAATATTCATGGAAGATTCCGAACGGAGAACATTATTAGCATGACGCCAGGCTTGACCCGCTATTCTTGCTCAAGAATTACAACGGAAGAGATTTCCAGTTTTCAATTGTTTTTTCCACCTCCCGTGATGAACATTATTTTGAAGTATACTAATAATGAAGGTAAACGTGTATTTGGTGTTGATTGGATAGAAGTTGACGACAAAGAAATGTTCGCATTTATTGGTTCACTTTTGTTAGCTGGAGTGTATAGATCAAACAATGAAAGTACGGAAAGTTAGTGGGATTCTGAGAAAGGAAGACCTATTTTTAGAGCAATCATGCCGTTAAAAAGATTCAAAAGTCTTTCAAGAATAATAAGATTTGACAACAAGGATACCCGCAGTGAACGCCGAATTTTAGACAAGTTTGCGCCGATACGCGAGCTTTGGAATATGTGGGTTGAAATTCTGCCCAAACTTTACAATCCATCTCAAGACGTAACAATTGATGAGCAGCTAGTAGCATTCAGAGGAAGATGCCCGTTCCGGTAGTATATACCATCAAAACCAGCGAAGTATGGTATAAAATTTTGGGTTCTTTGCGATTCGTCCACTAGCTATGCCTGGAATATACAACCGTATACAGGTAAGGAAATTGGAGCTATGCCTGAAAGAAACCAAGGAATGCGTGTAGTTCTTGATTTGACAGCTGGTCTGAAAGGTCATAATGTGACTGCAGACAATTTTTTTACATCCTACCAATTGGGGCAAAAATTGCTAGAAAAGCAAATTACTTTAGTAGGAACTATACGTAAAAACAAAATCGAATTGCCACCAGAGCTTTTGGCAACTAAAGGCAGAGCTGTATTCTCATCATTTTTTTGTTTCACCAAGGATACTACCCTCCTTTCATATATTCCCAAAAAAAATAAGTCCGTGAATCTTCTCAGCACTTTGCATCATAAGTCAGAAATTAGTAATCGCGAGGATAAAAAACCGCAAATCATATTAGATTATAATAAATGTAAAGGAGGGGTGGATACGCTGGATAAGGTTGTTTCATGTTATTCTTGCAAAAGGAAAACCAATCGATGGCCTCAAGTAGTATTTAGTAACATACTAGATATATCAGCATACAACGCTTTCATATTGTTCACATCAGCTAACCATGGCTGGAAAGAAAACTGTTTGCCAAACGTCGACATTTTTTAGAAAATTTAGGTTTTCAACTTGCCACGCCCTATATAAAGCAGCGAAAAACATTACCATAGCCCAATTTTCGCGGGAAATTCCAAATAAACTGCGCGCTGTTACTGAGCAGAAACAACAGCCGTCATCTTCAAACAAAACCAAAGAAAGAATGTGTGAACCGGTCCAAAATTCGTGCAAAAGAAGTCGTTGCCAATTATGTCCCAAATCAGATAACAAAACACCACTTGTATGTTGCACTTGTAAGAAATTTGTATGTAAACAGCACTCTAATACAATAACTTTGTGTACCCAATGCCATAGTTAAGTATACATTCTCTAATTACTTAAATTTGCTCTTTATAATAAAAAAACTTGTGTATTCACAATAAATGTTAATATTAAATGCTACTTCAATAAAATATCAACTTGAAAATCATACTTAATTGAAAAACAATAGTTTTTATATAAAATTTTCTATTTGGGTCAAATTTGACCCGAAGATCGTTAACGTCAGTAAATTTGAAGACCTTATGAAGGTTAAACTGTGTTTAGGTTTAAATTAGGGAAGCGCACGTGAGCAGAAAATTGTGAGTGGAAGTTGAAATTACTGACGTTATCGGGAGTGAGTGTAAAAAAAATTTTCGAGGGTGGTTGTGCGTGAGTCATATTTTTGTTTTTCAATTTTGAATCGTTATTTTTTTTTTGAAAAATTTATATCTTCGTGGTTTGTAGCTCCAAAATTATGACAAATCCATGTTATCATAACAATTCGATGTTTCACTTCTTAAGATTTTATTTCCGAATGAGTTTTGATCGTTATATTTGAGTGACTTAGGAGAATCACATGTGAGTAAAAGTTGAATTTAATTATGGAACTACTTTTTTTTTAAATCTAACTACTTCTTATTTTTTCTAGTCAACTATTTATTTATTTTTTTTGTGTAAGTACTTCGTAGTTTAACAATGGAACTATTTCTTTATTAAAAAATATATGTAGTTCTTAAAAATATAAAGTAAATGGTTCTTCGGTAAAAAAAATAATCAATTCTAAAGAATCAATTATTTTAGTCTCACGCCCTGTTAAACGAATCGAGTAGGTAATCTAGCAAGGAATGCGTTCTGCCCAAAATGCTTGATTACAAACCCGCTTACCTTTTTGGAAATTTTTTGCTGGGTAGTTTTAAAATGAAAAACAGGTGATATATCCGTAATATCTTCTGGCTGATATATATTCTGAGTGTTAATTTGGTTATTTCAACGTTGCATATGCATAAATTTGAATTTTTTTTTTCTACTATGTATCACATATTTGAATTTCATTTTGTTAGGACAGAACCTATCGGGATACTCTCCTTATAAGTTCAGAGTATGTTGCTTTAAATTTTCTAAGAGTAAAAAAAGGTGATTTTTTAACTCTTAATCTCGGTTTCCGTAAAAAAGGTACATGATTTGGAAAATATAATTGAATCAGAATGCTAAAATCTTTTGGGTTTAATTATTTTGATTCAAGGTAGTTCTCTTTTTATTTAAGTTTATTAAAACACTTAACGGTATATCAATTTATCTAACCATTTTCATTTATTGTTCGTTTTAGAACTTGATTTTTGTAATTCACGAAAATGTAGACATAGTGGAGCTGCTATATAAAGATATTATATCATCTTTTGTATTCAATATATACGGTCGAAATTTCGTAAATGGTGGTGAGTTTATTCTGATTTATTTACGAGAGTTATCCGCCAACTGTAAGAGGTTCAAAAATAAACACGACAAATATTCAAAACATAAATACTAGAATAAAACAAAATTTGCATTCAACTAGTATGTTACTTTACGCAGAGAAATAAAGTGCCAACCGAAAATAAAAGTGTATTTTAGTGGTAACAACTTATAAATTCAGTTAGTACAACGATATTTACATTAGATTTCTGAATATCGTATTATGGGTGTTGAATCTACAATTAAGTTCAATTAACCGAACTTTGTTGTGAAAACTAATGATAAGTTGTTCCTACCTACTGAAATTCTTAATATCCGAATGGGAGTCGCAGTAATCGAATTTCAGTTGGCAAAATAGCTAAGTGTTTTTCTGTGTGTTGGTTTTTTATATTCTTTTATTTTAATTAAACGAATTTTTGTATTTATATGCTTTTTTAATGTTATACTTACTTTATTTCTGTAATACCTTTGTAAAGGGTGTTTTTTTTTATAGAGGTATAGAACTTTGAAATGGAATATAACAAAGATGAATTTTTTAAATTAACATGAAATTTACTTTATTCGAAAGATACTCTTCTGGCATTATAATTTAAATATGACCGGCTGGCTCGGACGTAGCCTAGTCTGTAGGTCCAATTTTCGATGACTTTTTCTAAAATATTCGCCGCGTTACTAACGTGAAACTATGCGTTTACCAAACGTTTCCTTCAATACATCAATTGTGGCACGAGCTGTGTGACATGTTGCGCAGTCTTGTTGAAACCACAGCTCCTGCATATCATGGTTGTTCAATTGATGAACGAAAAAGTCAGTAGTCATGGCTCTATAGCGGTCACCATTGACTGTAACGTTCTGACCAGCATCGCTTTAAAAGATGCAACGGTGTCTCAACATGCACTTGATGATTATCATCACTCCAAATACGACAGTTTTGTTTATTGATGTATGCATTTAACCAAAAGTGAGCTTCATCGCTAAACAAAATCCACAAAATTCGTGATATGCATTTCGAACAGAACCATGATTTTCAAAATAAATTTGCCTAATTTGAAGGCGTTGTTGAGGTGTCAGTCTATTCGTGTTGAAATGCAAAACCAAACTAAATATAAATCACTTGTCAGCTTATAAAATGGCAGCGAGTTAAACAAGTGTTGCCAACTTAAAGTTCTATACCTGTATTAAAAACAACCTTTATAAAGTACTACCCTATTATTGTAAATATACTTTTGCATTTATTAATAACTTCCATTTAATTATAATAAAAACGAGATAAAAAAGCATCCTTTTTAGCTGTTTTTAGTACAAATAAAAAAACTTTTAGGCTGCTTAATAATAAACTTTTGGCGAAAATTACTAGGTTAAGTAATCCGAAATTTGTATCCGGTTAAGACGAAATTCAGTATATGTTTAACAGTACACATTTAATTAAGACATGCCAAATTTGAAGAAAATTTAGTTAACATACAAATGAAGGTAGGATTAAATTTTTTTTATGAGATAGACAAGGAATCTAATGAAAATTTAGGATAAATAACATAGAAATGTTCCACTTAAAGTCTTAAAAAAATCGCACATAGTTTTTGAACTTAAATTTTTAATTAAATCTTTTTATTCATTATTGCAAGAAGTTTCTCAATAACTTTTTCATTATTGTGAAATAACTTAAGTAAAATGAATCATTTAAGCAAACAAATATTTCTTTGAAATATTTTGTAATTATATCTGGATCATCGAGGAATCTTAAAATTAAAAAACCTAACGAGTTTCAAGATACTGAATATTATTGCAATAAAAAACATGTATAAGAAGTTTATCTTATTTGTGAATTATTATTCATTAGTTTAAAGAAAAAAGAGCATTATAGATAACGCTGCCTCAGAGAAATCGCGACCGCATTTCTTTCGAGTGCTACTTATCCAAAAACTTAATAACAGAGCTAGGAAACCTATTAAAATTTGCGAAAAAATTTTCAGTTTTTTTTTTGTTAATTAGTGAGAACTGATTAAACTATTATAACCCCCTTCTAAAAAGCGCGAGGACCTTGATTTTTGCTAATAATTGGCATTTACATTAAACTTATTTTTATGTCTTCATTTTTTTGTTAAATCCTTGATACTTATTTACAATTTCCATTTCACTTTTTCAATATTCTGTTATAAGAACAAATTCAATTGTTTTTTTTAAAATCCGAGTTAAGTACATGTGATTTATAACTGCATTTTAATGAGAGTGTAGTAACTTCCACAATGCAATATTAGTCTAGCTACTGGACTAACGTTGTTGTTGCTTAAATACTTTATTTTGAGTCAGCATTTTTTCTGCCGTTGGAGTTATCTTCTTTTTTTCCGACTAAGGACTACTTTGAATCCAAACACAGAGAAATAAAGTGCCAACCTAATTGAAAAGTGTATTTTAATAGTAACAACTTATAAATTCAGTTAGAATAAAAATATTTACATTATATGGCTGAATATTTTATGTGCTGCAACTAAAATTCAGTTTAATTAATCGAGGTTTGTTGTGAAAACTAATGATCAGTTGTACCACCGACTGAAATTCGTATTAACCGTATTTGAGTCGTAGTAACCAAATTTGAGTTGGCAAATAGCTAAAATTTTCTCTGTGTACAGTGGGTTTTCTTTTAAGAAAAATGAGAAGTATACTCAAAAGTTTCCAGTCATAAAAAATTATCGTATAATCCATAAATTAGAAAACATTTTCAGAAATAAGCATCCCTTGCGTTCTTTGAGTATTTTAGCTATACGTAAATGCATAAAATATAAATAATAGAAAATTTCATTAAAAAACTTAATTTGTTTTTGTTCTTCGTCAATTTTTTTTAAATATTTTCATGTTGCAAAGAATTTATTGATAAACGCTATGTTCAAAATGTTTACAATAAACAATTGCACTACTGTATCATACGTAATATTAATTAACACTCATACGTACTGTAGTGCAATACCGTGTTAGTGTGTACCAAATGATTTTTTGTTCTTCGATTTTCATGGGTGCTCAATAGGGTGGAAAAAAATCTTAATGTGCGCTTCGCGTTTCTGATTCTTCGGATTGTACTGAGCAAAAAAGTCCACTAGACCATACGTCTACGGTGAAAATCGAGCTTCCAGATTTTGACTTGCAGTTTTTTCTCAGACTTTTGTCACGTTTTTTTTTGGATATTTTGGCATATAACAGCCAAAACATTGAGATTTTCCATCCAATACTCAGATTGTAGCCAAGACAATAGTTAAGAACTCTCTAGTACATCGCAAAAGCATTGGAACGCTCCTTCAGGCAGTTTTGGCCTTGTGAAAGTGCAAAGGGACAGGGTTTCTTTCACAAAATACGGCTAAAAAGGCCTATTTTGAAATTAAAAATTAAACCCTTAAACCCCACCCACAAATATGATTGATGCGTTAATCTGCTAGAGAATCCAAAGAAGAGATTGATACCATAATCTTGGATAAGCTCCTCCTACTTTCTGAGATATGTCCATCCCACACATTGTAACTTTCACAAAATACGTCAAAAAGCCCTATTTTGAAATTAAAAATTAACCCCTTAAACCGCACCCACAAATATGATTGATACATTAATCTGCTAGAGAATCTTCCAAAGAAGAGATTGATACCATAATCTTGGATAAGCTTCTCCTACTTCCTGAGATATGTCCATCCCACACATTGTTACTTTCACAAAATACGGCAAAATAAGCCCTATTTTGAAATTAAAAATTAGCCCCTTAAACCCCACCCACAAATATGATTTATGCATTAATCTGCTAGAAAATCTTCCAAAGAAGTGATTGATACTATAATCTTGGATAAGCTCCTCCTACTTCCTGAGATATGTCCATCCCACACATTGTTACAAGCAAGACAAAATCTGTTCGCAAGTCAAAATGTGGAAGCTCGATTTTCACCGTAGACGTATGGTCTAGTGGACTTTTTTGCTCAGTACAATCCCAAGAATCAGAAACGCGAATCAAGCTTAATTTGAATGCTCATGGGGTAAATTATTGTAGAGATTTTTTTTCAAATTTTTCTAAAGTGATTTTTGAAAGTGTTTTGAACTTTATTTATAACTTAGCCAATAACCAAAATTTTCTTAGCTTCTGAGTCGATATTTTTAAAGAAAAATACCCGAATTTATTTTATGTTCGCTTACACCATAAGTTTCTGCTATGCTGTTGTACATTTGCGTGCCATATAAAGGTTGTTTTTTATACAGGTAAAAAACTTTAAGCTGGCAACACTTTTTTAACTGGCTGCCATTTTGTCAGCTGTCAAGTGATTTATGTTTAGTTTGGTTTGGCATTTCAACATGAATGAAACTGACGCCTGAACAACGCTTTCAAATTGTGCAAATTTATTTTGAAAATCATGGTTCTGCTCGAAATACGTATCGCTCACGACTTTTGCGAATTTTGTTTAGCGATGAAGCCGACTTTTGTTTAAGTGGATACGGCAATAAACAAAACTGCCGTATTTGGAGTGATGATAATCCTCAAGTGCATATTGAGACACCGTTACATACAGAAAAACTGACTGTTTGGTGTGCTATAGGCTGGTGGAATCATTGGTCCGGACTTCTTTAAAAACGACGACGGTCAGAACGTTGCAGCCATGATTACTGACTTTTTCGGTCGTCAATTGAACAACCATGATGTGCAGGAGCTGTTGTTTCAACTAGACGGCGCAAAATGTCGCACAGCTCGTGCCACAATTGACTTATTGAAGGAAACGTTTGGTAGCCGCATAGTTTCACGTTATGGACCTGTGGCGTCCAAGATCTTGTGATATAACGCCGCTGTACTATTTTCTGTGGGGATATGTGAAGTCGCTAGCCTGAAACGATTGACCACTTGGACGACGTTATTGCCAATATACGGCCACAAATGTCGCAAAAGTCGTCGAAAATTAGACTACGTCCGAGTCAGCCGTGGCAGTCACATGCCAGAAATCATATTGAAATTATAATGCCAGCAGGTTTTCTTTCGAATAAAGTAAATTTCATGTCAAGTTAAAAAATTCATCTTTGTTTTTTTAAATTTCAAAGTTATATACCTCTATAAAAACACCCTTTATTTAAATTTTTAGTAACTTTTCAAATTTCTACTAAAATCAAAATAAAAAAACTAATAATGCAGTTTGAAAGATTGATTAATTCTTAATAATGTTGTTAAAAAAATGTTTGTAAGTTTATGAAAAATTATGAAAAAAATGATAAATCGTATGTAAATGAGCAAAAGCATTACCAAGACTTTTATGCACGTAAAAATAAAGCTTCAACTTATTTCTTTAAAATGTTGTCGCAGAAGCTAAGAAAGTGTTGGTTATTGATCAAGTTATAAGTATAATTTAGAAAACGTTCAGAAAGACTGATTTTTTGGGGAAAACTCAATTTGCTCGACATCTAAACCTCTTTCAAATGATCTGAATAAAATGTCAAAAATATTTTACCCGATAAGCATTCAAATTAAGCTTGAGACGGAATTAAAATGTTTTTGTTTCACAATAGTGTACAATGGAGGTGTTGTATAAATCCAAATGCGATTTTATTGGAAGGATATGTCGGGTTTGTTTCCTATTTACATAAAAATAAGATATATGAAATTTGTTGCCAGAAGTAAAAATTTTTTTGTTACACAATAGTGTACAATGGAGGTGTTGTATAAATCCAAATGCGATTTTATTGGAAGATATGTCGGGTTTGTTTCCTATTTACATAAAAATAATATATATGAAATTTGTTGCCAAAAGGATTACGAAAACTCGTGCAGGAACTCGATTCAAATTAAAACTGTGTGCGCCCGGTAGGCTGCTGTAGCGTGCTGGCTATCAGTGCGGGGGTCGTGGGTTCGATTCCCACCAGAGGCACTGGTCTGTTTTCGCTACTACGCGCCGAAGGCCATAGTAGCTAGTGCTCGGTTAGGGTAATAGTATATAATTTGTAATTATATGATAATTAATAAAATAAAAAATAAATAAAAAACTGCTTTTATATTTGGAAAAAATTACTTTTTTCAGATTTTGCAAAATTAGCTTTTACTCTGGATCGTAAATATGCAGATACAAAAATAAAATTATGTATTTGAGAAGGTATACAAAAATCGGTTATGAGTTAATCTATTAATAATGTGTCAAATACCACTTGACCATAAAATTCTATCACACACAATAAACCTGAAATTCATTACCGCAGCATAACTTTTTTATACAAAAGACTCATAAATTGGGAGATATGGGGCAGTTGTCATAGTAGAAAAAAAGTGAATTTGAGGAGTTCTAAAGGATACTTTCCTAAGAAGTATAATCTAAGCGATTTTAAATTTAAAACTAGCTGAAGTTAGTTGTAACATAGTCAAAAACATAATCAGCTGTTTTTTTTTTGTGAAAAAACTGTTTAAATTGCAAAATATTACAATGTATTTTGCAAAACTTCAGTATTTAAATAAAAAAAAAACAAAATATACAAAGAGATGAGCTCTTTATCAGTAGTGGCAGAAATTTATTTTTTGTTTTATATCAAACTTTAAAAATCATGATATTAAACATTTTTATCAATTTTTTTAACGATTTCGATTAATTGATTAATTGTAATAAATTAATTGTAAACAGAATTGTTCGACTATTCCAATAAATATTTATCGGTTGAATACCCTAATCAGAACCGAATTTCACATATTAGTTTTTGATATCAGTAGACAAATTTTGCGAGATTTTTCATTTCAGTCATAGAAACTTTTTGAATAATGAATCTAATGAGTATGATTATTAAACTGAATGTTCCGGTATAACCAAATAAGAGGTTGAAGAACATCTTATACTGGCATTATCATATGTTCAAATTTATGTTATACAAAGGATTCATTTCGTATGAAATTTGTCCTATTTGGAAAAGGATCTTAAACTCCAACCAAAAACATGTTAATTTAGCACAGGATCTAGAACCATGAAAGTACAGTCTTACATTTGACTTTCCCAAAAACCTGCGCTAGAACCGGTTACATGGCACTGGTGGTAAAATAAGCTGTTCTAGAATAGATTCAGAGGCAACAAATTATAATAAATTTGGCTGGGATTTGTGAATTAAAATTATTGCTGAATAAACACAATAATTATGTATGCAACAATAAGATGATAAACTAAACTTTAAAAGTCTGTTAGAACAAATATCATATAATATGCAAACATATTTATTCATACCTTAAATAAATAAAATTAAAAACTTAAAACAACAACACCAGCTTTTCCCACAACATTAAAGATAAACTTTTTTACAAGCATAACAACCTAAAAGACAAAAAATGTATTGACTACAAGCAAAACTTTAGTTTAAAACTAAACCATGTTCATAAAGTATTCAAAAATTATTTATTGAATGCTTCAACTGGGCTAAAAACTGGCATGTTTAGGGTTCTCCATAAAAGTATCCTGCGGAAAATGAAGGGTCGATTGATCTAAAGTAAGAAATCTGTGATAAATGATTGAGGGCCTCGTCACGAAACTGGTGAAAACAAAATTGTGGTGTACAAAAAATTAACAATTTGGGCGAAATGAACAATAAAGTGACTATAGTAAAGGTGACAAAATATTGACTGGTTGGTACCAGATATTTCATGTAACTGGAGTATAGGTAACATAACATTAAAGTGTACTGATGCAACTAGGATCGTTGCAGTTGAAATTGTTACTGATCATTGAACTGCTTCAAAACGGTTAGCAGTGTATGGCAACATAGCAATTAGTGCAAAAGTATTCAGTCCCTTGACTGCTAGAAAGTGTATATACCAGTAAAGGAATTTTATCTGTACCAACTTTCTGACAGTAGAAATGAACACGTAATACTGCACTGGTTCGAAAGAACTGAATACGGAACAATTTATATGGTAACCGGATTGTCATGATATGACGATTTCTCGCCAAACGTAGCAATTTTAAAATTCGTTTGGTGAGTTAGTTTTTGAAATAGTGATTTCCTTGGGGATTTTACACATTAAATATCGCTACGAAAAAAACTGTAAATATATCACCAAGGTTTGATTTGTCGCACAAGTTATTCAAAAACATTTTACAAGAATAAAAATTAAAATTACAAAATTTTCGCATATTGGTTTCGAAGATATTTTCCTGTTAAGATATTTTACAATTTTTTTTTGTAACGATTTTTTATGTGTACGTAATTGGGATTTGTGACAATTTCTTTGGGTATAAAATTGAAATTGAGTATTTTTTCTTACTGCTTTATAAGTTATACATTAAATTTGCACCGTTTTGTTGCAGCTCCTTCTTTTTATAAAGATATTATTGTGAACTAGAATTATAAATGCAGCATACCAAATAAAAATGCTAATGGAGTGCTTTTTAGAAGTGTTGCAATAAAAATATTTGTAGAAATAGTTCGATATTATCAATGTTAGCAAATACAAAAAAAAAAAAAAACTTGCAAAAAACTCAATTTTTTAATAACCTATCTACGATTGTTAAAAATTAATCTCCTAAATCGTTAGATTTGCTAATTTCATTCTTAACTATTAAACAAAATAAAAATAACCGTAGGTAAAAAATAGCTAAATTGTCATTTTAAAGCTAATCCATTTTTTCAAGTGTTCGTTGGTTTGTTCAAGTGACATCACACAACCCTGTGAGCATTAAGTAGAGTCAATAGGCGACTCCGGTTTGAAAGTGTAAAAGCACCCAGTTACTTTTGAAGTGCCAGTGGTAGCAAATAATTTACTAACAAAACACTTTTTTGAGGCGCTTTGTCAGCGCTTCCATAATCACTTTAAAAGTATTACAATAAATTCAGTGGTCTATAAACTCATTTTTTTAATTTTATTGTTCGACGCTTTTAAAACAGCCGGACTTTTTGTCTAGTTTTTTGTATAGTTTATACACTTTTCCAAATTTAAATTGCTATAATGAATTTAATGTTATCATTTTTTGTTGTGTATAGAAATAATAAACTTACTTTAAAATTGATTTGTGTTGTGACTTTTTGAAGGGTTTTTGAACAGGTGTTATGACACACTCATTTCGGCAAGTTGAGTGACTGGATGCGGAGGACTATGTAGCAACCCATACAAAATATGACACACGGGGAATAAAAAGTGACAGGCTACTTGCTAATTCCTTTCCGCATGCCCGACGACATGTAGGCATTAGAACAGTGCAGTGGTATGCCACAAAACTTTTCCATCCAAACTACCCCTGTAAAAGAGCACGTTGCGCTTAATATGTGACTGGTTTTCTTAGAAAAAGTTTATCCAGTTCTACGACACATGCACTTATACCAGTCAAGTGATAATTATTTTCCTACTGGTCCTGTTGCATATCACATAAATCCTAAAGTGATCCTACTTTAACACTACCTCCTTCAAACTTGCTCCGAGGCTTATTCATTTCAGTCGGTACGGTTACATTCGTCCAGTTATTCGTCACGACACAATGTGCTCCAAATGTAGTAAGTGCCACCTCTTATAAAAAGCTCATTTTAAAAGTATCGGTTACTTTTATATAACAGAACCGAAACTAAGACAGTTCATTCACACAAAGTTCTAAATAGGTGACCATACCATCGACTGGTCCATTTCCCGCAGGGTATTTATACATTGCATGAATCTAAAAAAAATTAAACAAATTAATTTAATATCTTCAAACAGTACTATAAAGCGTATTTTTGTAATCTTCTTCAATTTAATATTTTGAAGATATATCCAGTAACATACTAAAAATTAAAAAAATCTTACATTAAAAAATGTACTAAAAACTTGACACTTTAATTGAAACATGTTTGCGAAAATTTCGTTAATAATGGTGTAAGGAATGATCCGTTGAACTTATTGGAAATAAAATGGCTTTCAAATGCAATTGTAGTTTAGGAAATCATGTATCCATTTTTGTACCAGTTCGATAATTTTTTAAATAAAGCAGCATTTTTTGCGATTGGTCAAAAAAAAAATTTTATTAAATGGGATTAAGTTTTTTTTGTGGGCTACCGTTCGATTAATTCGTACCAATTTTAAAACAAACGTGATTCCGACAAACATCTTCTAAATACCAATGAACCTTAATTATAAGTGCTGAGTTTACAATTAAATGATTAAAATTTTTTAAATTTTTAGATTTCATCTCCAATTTTTATTGCCTTTTTTTGATTTTTAACAATAAAAAGTATTAAGTTTTTATATTGGTACTTAATTTTGGCAAAAAAAAAAAAAAATAAATTAAAATTTGGTGTTGCAACATAAGTGAGTCTACTCGTAATAATGTTAAACATTTTAAAGCACTCGTATTAAAGCAACCTTTACTATCCAAGTTTTATTATTGATAAAATTGAGTTTATGTAGTAATTACGCGTTAGTAGTTACTACATAAATGACGCAAAATTACTTAAAATTATCATTATTTGTATCAATGAGTTATTCTAATGCAAAATTATACAATTTGCAACCATTTTGGAAAAATCTTAAAATACTAGTAGTTCAAGACCAATGCATATGTTGTTAAAAACAAATGAAATTTGACTTGAAGAAAGGACGACTTACATTTCAGCTAATTCAACTTACATTGCCATTTGTTTTTTTTACTGTTCAAAAAATAACCAAAATTGTAATTGTAACCTACATATGCAGTAAAAAAAATAAAAAAAATTTATTTGTTTTATTTAAAAAATAAATAAAAATTCAGTATAAAATGAATATAAAATCATAATACAGTAATTCTATGTGGTTTGTGTTTTTAAATGAACTATAATTGTAGTAAAAACTGAAATTTCTTCTACAAATGACTTTATTTTCACTTAAAAATAAATTTACTCAAGCAACTACAAACACTTACAGCAAAAGTTTCCTGATTGTATGTAAACATGACTGTTCCAGTTCTTATTTGTAGAATTGAGACATTTCTTTATTCGAAGGCGGATCAATAAGTTCGTGACTTTTCGAACTTCCCTCGTAGTTATATGAAATGCCACACTGCTCCCATCAAGTACCACCTGTTAATCGACTACTGTCAAATTCTGAGCAAGTTTCGTCATTTACTTTGCGTTTAAAAGCTGTTCAAAATATACAATATACAATTCCGAGTGCTCATTAAACATTATTTTTTGCGAAAAAAAAACGTCAATCAAACCAAGGAAAAGCTTGATAAATACTATGGGGACTCTGCATAATTGATTTTAAGGGTAAAAAAGTGGTTTACTGGCTTTCGTTGTGGTCGCACAATTGAGGTCAATATAACCGAAACTGTCAAAAAAATTTACGATATGGTGTTGGCCGATCGAAGAGTAAAAGTGCGTGAAATTTTTGATGCCACAGGCATTTCAAATTGCAGCGTGGTTTCGATTTTAAATGATACGTTGGGTTTAAGAAAACTGTCTGCAAGATGGGTGCCGCGTTTGCTCTCAATTGAACATAAACCTAATCGTGGCCAATAAGGTGAGGGCAAAAGTTTTTTGGGATGCACGCGGGATAATCCACATCGGTTACCTTCAAATGGGAAAAACAATAATCAGCGAATATTATGCCAACTTATTGGACCGATTTAACGAGGACTTAAAAAAAAAAAACGACCCCATATGGCCACGAAATGCCTATTTTATGGACCTCAAAAATCCTATAGTTTGGAAGTGATACAAAAATTGGAGATACGTTGGATAATGTTGAAAAATATATTTTTTTTTTTTTGCAAAAAAACTGCGTTTCCTTTAAAAAATCACGGACTTATTGAGCCGCCCTCGTACATAATAGCATATACCTCTGAAGTTATCCTTTAATGCTTAAACCAATAAATTTTTACATGACCGCGATTTTCGAAATTAAATTTGACAAATAAAACAATTTAAAAATATTTTGAAACATATCTTCGAAATTTCAAAAACTGTTCTTATTACAGTTGAAAACATATTCTTGAAAATATGTTAGCACAAATCGATTGAAAGATTTCCCATAAGAATAAATTAATCACATTTGACGTAAATTATTTGGAAAATTAAAAATTATCGAACTGTTACATAAATTGATACATGTTTTCCTTATTTTAATTACATTTCTCGGCCTTCAACCTGGGTTGAAATGAGTCAAATGTGGCTTTATTTAAAACTAAGAATTGAGCTTTCATTATAATATTTTGTACCCAGTGAAAATATACAAAATTCTAATGCAGAGTTCGAATTTAAACACAATCAAACGTTTTTCTATCGTTCTGTTTTGCTTTTTGCAGAAACTCAAAACAATCATTTTGTTGCGCACGGTAAACATAAACATAACACTTCTTTATTTTCATTTTGTTTTGTAAACAGAACACAAACACTTTCACAAACCAGTTTTCGATGAGAGACCAAACTAAACGATTTTGTTCTGTTTGTCCAATATTTTAAACAGTTTGATTTTGTTGTGTTTATGGAATGGAACAAAACTATTCTTAAACCGTTCTTAGTGTTTATGTCACATTACAAGTGAAAAAAAATTTTCATTGAATTTTATAAATAATTGCATTAGTTTAATAAAAAGTTTCAACGGAGGAGTTCCAGTGAAATTTCAAAAAACTAATGCAAAAAAACATTGATACCATGCAGAAAAATCATTTCTTTATTTTGCCGAAAAAACGCGTTTTAATGTTTAAGTTGAATGAACACAAAAAAATAACCACTACAAAATAATAATGTTTGACGAAAGAAATATTTTCGTTTTGTTCCGTTTGTTATATTACAAACAACGATTTGAGCACTTGTGTTGTGTTTATAAATACGAACGAAACAATAGAGATCGTTGTATTGGTGTTTTTGATAGCAACGTTATGTTAGTGGTACATAAATTGCCGAACTTTGTTCTAATGTCTATACCAAGTTTTACTAAAATCAGAAGAGCTATGTCCCTTTTGTGTTCATTATTTTTAAAATGTCCCTTATAATTTTTTTAGTAACAAAATTATATTTTAAAATTCTAAAACTTTTTAAAACGCGTTTTCGTGTACATTAAATAATCATTTAAAATTTTAATTTTCAGCCAAATACATCAAAAAAAATAGACAACATGTAGAAGGCTATGAAAATTAAATTCGATCTATGTTTGAAAAACCCTTTGGGGAGTTTGTTCTACTGCTTGTCTAGTCTTATTTTACGGTGGTCATAATTCCTATCGCTTATAACTTTTAAACTATAGAGATTTTCACAACCCACGTTAAAATGATCACTTATTATCATGTACGATGTGTCATACATGTTTGTATCCGAAAATTGAGGGTATATGGACGTATATGGCTCATACATAACCATATATCTTACACTCTGGTAACTTATGCTGTAAATATTTGTCTTTTTTTGAGTTGTAATATAGTAATTTAAAAAAACAAACCACATCAAATTACTGTATTATGATTTTACATTCATTTTATACAGTAGTTTTTTTTATTTAAAAAATAGAACAAATTAAAGTTTGTATATTTTTTACTACATATGTGGCTAATTTTTACCACAATTGTGGTTCATTTTAGTTGAATTTACTGAAATGCTAGTCGTACTTTCTTTAAGTGAAATTTCATTTGATTTGATATTTCGAATATTTTTCATATATATATATATGATTTTTCCTGTTTGTCTCTGAGGTCCGATTAAATTGAGAACTATTACATATTTTTTTTTTTTTTAATAAAAATAGATTTTATTTTATCGGACCTCAGAGCCAAACAACAAAATTTAAAAACCATTCCTTACAAAAAGAATTATATGTGTAACTGCGGCATTTTATGGGATTTTTAAGTTTGTAAGATTCCGGAACTTCGTGCGGCAGTTTAATTTTTATTCATTTCAATTAAATGCTTATTACAAATAAGAAAAATAATTTCTTCTGTGCGCCCAGGAAGGCCAGTTGGTAGCGTGCTAGCTTATCAGTGCGGGAGTCGTGGGTTTGATTCCAATTGGAGGCACTGGTCTTTTTTCGCTACAAGGCGCTGAAAGCCATAGTAGCTAGTGCTCGGTTAGGGTAATAGTATATAAGTTGTAATTATATGATTATTAATTAAGTAATAATAATTTCTTCTAAATTTTTTTATTTTCAAATATTTTTATTTTGTTTGGAAACAAAAAAAAAAAAAACAACAAATATGAATAATAATTGAAAAACTGAAAAAGACAAGTTTTTTATTGAGAGTTTAAATCGCTGTGTAACATAAAAACTTCGTGGTTAAGAAAACTGCGTAATCAAAAAATAGGTACAGTTATGTATGTAAGAAATCACAAAATGGCATTTTAACCCTGCTGTTAGGTTAAAAAAAAACTTACGTATTCTAGGTTAACGGATCATTTTGGTCCATACCCCATTTTTTTTGAAAACAGCATGTGAAACATTATTTTTTTAATATTTTTCAATTAAGTATTTGGAATAAAAAGTATTTCCACTAAAAGTTATATTATTTGTTTAACACATTCGTTAACCACGTCGTACGTTTCCGTACGACACCTATCCCGTCGTGGAGTGCCATGTGATTGTTTTTACTTAGAGCCTGTAGTTCTTTTACACACGACACTGAGTGGAATTTGTTGCTGTTTTGAAATAAAGAATCCTTTACTGAACATTTTTGCAAAGCATTCATGGGTCTAGGATGATTTTTTGAGGTTTTTAAAAATTGAAAAATTTATGAAATGTATTTTTTTAAAACTTTTATTAAAACAAAGTAATTTAATATTATATTCATTTTTGAAAGGATAAAAGTATACATGTTATTGTTTTAGATGGGCGTATTTTTGGAAACACTGTAGGCATAAGTGGGGGGGTATTGGGGAATTTTGGACAATAATTACTAGTTTTTTCAAGTGATTCCTTGCTGTTTTCCGGTCCAGCTGTTTTTTTTTTGCAGTTGCGTAACACAAATTTCGAATTTTTTTATTGTTGGCGTCTACACTTTTAGTCATAATGTGTTTGCCGGGGTTTACTGGTTGCGGAGATGTTAGATCCAAAAGGCCATTAGCTACACGTTGACGGAATTTGCGTATGTTGATGTTCTTCTCTGTAGCTTTCTTATAAACAATATACGCGTTTACTATTGAGAGGCCAAGTAATAATAGGGTGCTACCATACGAGACCATTGGGTCCGATAAATCTATATCAGCTTTTTCTTTGTTATATTCAATGATAGCTAACATTTTTGGCTTAACTATACTTTAACTAAAAACTATACTTTAACTAAAAAAAAAAAAAAAAAGAAATCAAACAACAAACAAAAATAAAAAACAAGCGTCGTTACAGCGACTTTTACGACTACATATCCGTCTTGTAGTGGCACGTCGTACAGAAATGTACGACCCAAAAAAGCCTATATAAAAAAAAAAGTAATGGGTAGAATGGACTAGGGATATCTCAGAAATCGTTTTTTATCACTAATACACTCATTTAACAAAAAAAATGTTTGGCCTCCTGGGAAGGTTTTTGTCAAAACCGCTTGGGACTCAATGTGTTAAGCATTAATCTATTCATTTTGTTTTGAATGTTTGTTATTATATTTCATACAAAATAAATTTGAAAGCCAATATAGAAATCATTGTAAAGCTCATAACTATTTTAGTGATTTCCCTTTTTTCATTTTATCATTTTTTCATTTTTTTTTTTTGTTGTTTGTGATCACCCTAATTTTATTTTGTGATGCAGTCGTGTAAATTGCTTGCAGTAGTTTCAGTTTAGTTTGTGTCTTGCTTGTGTTGCATTTGTTTCTTGTTAGAATGGAGAATCGGCGTTTTTTGGACACCGATGCTATAGCTGAAATCCTAAATGACAGTGCTTCGGATATTTCAAATTCAAGTATTTTAGAAGAAAATACTGAATATGAAAATACCGAATCAATTGATTCTGAAACAGAAAGTGAAGAATATGTGTCTGCTGTCAGCACTGTAGATCCACTGTTTATTGCAAAAATAGAACGCAATGGAGTGCTACTCCCCTACCGTATTATATTTCAACTCGTTCTGAAAATATTATTTCAATACAGCCAGGACCAACTCGATTTTCTGTATCCAGGTGCAAAGATATGTTTTCATCTTTTTTACTGTTTTTTCTTACCACCATAAGAAAAAATAATTATTGAAAATACCAATATGTATGGCAGAGTAAAATTCGAGGGTAAATGAAAAGATATTGATGAAGCCACTTTTCGTACTTATATTGCTGTACTTATTCTTGCTGGTGTATGTCCGTATGTATAGTTATTCAGATTTTTTATTTTGGTTCTTTAAAAAATTTCTTTGTTATATGGCAGCGGAAAAAACGAAGATGTACATGGTTTGTTTGATGCACGTTTTGGTCGTCCTATTGTCCGTTCAATTATGTCTGAGGATACTTTTCAAATGATAACAAGGGCGCTCCGGTTCTACGATGTTATGAGCCGAAGACAAATGTGAAGCACCGATATTTCACAATAGAGACGGAGAAGATTAGAAAAAAACAAAAATCTAAGAATAGAATATTTGTTTTTTTTTATTTTAATTTTTAACGAGCTTCCAAACTCCAAATTTCCAAACTAGCAAATCAAACATATTAGCTAGGTTGATACTAGTATTTTGATCAGGCTAAAGATCTCATCAGAAACCGAAGTTTTAGAAAAGTTAGAGATTCCATAATAGGCAGAACTTTAACAAAAAACCTATTAATTTCCTACAGACAATCCAAATGACTTCGTCGGATTTGATTTAATTAAATAATGTTATATTAAATGGCTAAAATATTAATTTTGCTCCATTATTTGTGTTTGTTAGTGTCGTCACTTCTGAGTATAATATACAATAATAGAAAAGCTATTAGGAAAGAAAACTGCAATTTAGCTACATTACATTCGAGGCCATACTTAGATGTGAGCGCTAAACGGTCGTGACTTGGTATTGTTACATTTGTAATGTAAGATATTCCACACTATTGATTTAGTTATAAATTTATAAAATTTCTGAAATTACCTTACATTAATAAAAACTAGCCTTAATTTTTTCCATTTTTTTTTTTTATTTCACTATACTTTATGATCAAAGTGTTGTTTTGTGAAAAATTTATAAAAGAGAACATCACTCATACGTATGTATATTGTTAGGAGTACACAATGTGAACATATGTGAGAGTGTGTAAGTGATTTTTTTTATGTGTGGATCAATGCGAGTGTGTATGTGTTTGACAATGTTATACAAACATGCAAAAGTGTGGCATTATTCATTAAAACTTAACACAAGAATTTTCATTGTCTTAAAAAATTAATTAAAATGTTAAAAGTTTAATGTTTAAAAACACAATTTGTACATAATAGTAAATTAAAAACTGTACAAAAATGGTTAGAAAGAGTTTTGTCAATGGATACAATATGATAATTTTTCAATATCAATTCAATTTATTTAACTTTAGGCAGCAATCTATGGTACAGACTAATTGTATGTTATACAAATTGGTGTTCATACTTTATTTAATGGTCAGTTTATGTATATTATATATTATGTCCTGTGGTTCCTATTGGGAAGAAAGGGCCACAACGAATTTATTCCATTCGGACCGGTTGGATGATATTCTCTTCACTTCTCCCCAGCTTTGATCAGTAGATATGGCTCCTATATTCAGTTGACGGCGCCATGTGTGAGACGGCCTGCCTACTCTTCTCGTCCTACCCTGTGGGTTCCACTCAATGGCGATTATTTCTATATGGATTGCCCGCTGGTTTGTTTGTCTCCAAAGTTCTCCATTGGATATGGTGTTAGGCCAAACAACTTTTAGGATTCTTCGGAGACATCGATTAACAAACACTTGTAGGGAGTTTATCTCGTGTTCTGTTGTGTTCCACGTCTCGCATGCATAAAGCAGCACAGATTTGACACAGGAGTTAAACATGCTTAACTTAGTGTACTTGGATAATGCAGAAGATTTCCATATCGACCGGAGGGTACCGAATGCTTGGTTTGCTTTAGATATGCGATACGCAACATCCTTGCTGGAACCACCTGTATTTGTTAAAATGCTACCCAGGTAACAAAATGACGTGACCTCTTCCAATTCAATATTTCCTATGCGAAATTTGTTATTGTTCACGGTAATGCAGGGCATTACTTTACTCTTGGCAATGTTTATGTTCAGGCCAGCTTTTGCTGCCTCTGTTTCGAGGCACTTTAGCTTCGATTTCATATTTTCATAGCTGTGAAAAAGTAAGCAGATATCGTCTGCGTACTCAAGGCTCTCAAGTTGTTGGTTGAGACCCCAGCTGATACCTCTATTTACTCTAGTAGCATTGCGAACTATAACATCTAGAACGATGTTAAAAAGCAAGGGTGATAACACACAGCCCTGGCGGACGCCAGCCACGACATTAAAACTGCTACTCAGAGCATTATTGTGGACAATGCGGCATTTAACATCACAGTATAAATACTGGGTAAGGCTAATGATTTTAGGAGGAACCCTAAATACCGTTTTGATATATTGTATCGAAAGCTTTTTCAAAGTCGATAAATACCAGGTAAAGCGGTGAGCGAAGTTCTGTGGATTGTTCTAAAATTATACGTATACTATTGATGTGGTCTACACAAG
The DNA here is from genome assembly GCA_021234595.1 of Delia radicum. Classification (NCBI taxonomy): domain Eukaryota; kingdom Metazoa; phylum Arthropoda; class Insecta; order Diptera; family Anthomyiidae; genus Delia; species Delia radicum. The sequence goes on along the minus strand of CM037855.1, from coordinate 109,199,483 downwards.
ACTTTTGGGGCCGGAAGCCAGCTTGTTCGGGTCTAAGGTCCCCAAGTACAGTGTCGAATATTCTCTTGTTTATTATCTGGGCTATTACTTTATTAACTGCACTAAGGATGGTGATGGCCCTCCAGTTCCTACATTCCGACTGGTTTCTTTTTTGGAGATGTTAACTATAAGGCCTTCTTTTAAATTCGAGTGAAGTTCGTGTGTGCGCAAGAAATTTTGAATCAGGGGAAGCAATATGCTGGCTGTGATATGCGAGTCGGCTTTAAGCATTTCAGGCGATATATTGTCGATTCCAGGGCCTTATTTGATTTTAAAGAATTTATTGCAGCGATAACTTCTGCTAAGGCTGGGCATTCTACGGAGATATCTTGCCTTACTACATGAGAATCACAGGTACATATATTTGGGAAGTTGGAGGTTGTCATTGATTGGAGTAATGCTGTTTCCAAATTTCCAACTGATCTTTCTTGGATGTTGCTAGATCTCCTTCGGCGTTCTTAAGAGGTCTTTGATTTGAAATTTTTTTTACCGGTGAGCCTCTTGGTCAGTTTATGCGAACTGATAAATATGTGTATAAATTTGTGGCTTTCCAAGCCAACAGTACAGCAAAAGTAAATGTATATTATATCGCCGAGTAATAAATTTATATAAAAACATTTCTTATGTTTTTTCATCTTGAAATAAATTTTAACATATTCCATATATGGTATGATACATTGCCATATATTATGAAATGTTTTTTATGTGGTAACACAAATAAACTGACCTTTATGAAATTAAATATTAGGCATATATGCCACACATAATAAGATACAATATATCTATTGGCCTATGAATATTTTTTCAAAAATTATTAATATTGATGAAAATGTACAGCAAAACCACATATTACTAAGTAATTGGTAAAGTAATGTATCGTCACAGGGCTTCACTCATTAAAATACACCTTACTTCACTGATGAATTTTACAGGAGATGTGCCTAAAAGTAATCATTAAAAAAAGTAATCATTACCTAATAGGGAATTAAGTAACTGTTTACTTTTTAAAATTTACAAAATTTGCTGTTATTATAAGTGATTTATTTTGTATTTAAATTATACTCAGGCAACTTATGGTTTAAAAATATGCAGTTGTTTACAGTTTCTTTATTTTAATGTAAAATCCAGTCATTTGTAGAACAAATTACATTTTTTATTAACTTTGTAGTTCATTTAAATAAACAAACCATATCAAATGAGTGTTTATGGTTTTACATTATTTTTTTACAGTATTTATTTGTTAGTTAAACAAATAACAAAAATAAATGTTTGTTTATTTTTTTTACTAACATGTGGTTCATTTTTACTACAATTGTGGTTCATTTTTTTAACATTAAAAAACAAATGACAATTTTAGTTGAATTTACTGAATTTCAAGTCGTCCTTTCTTTAAATGTTTTTAACCACATTTGTATTAGTCTTTACCTACATAGCATTCTAAGTGTATTATTATCAAAAGAGGTGTATATCCAAATTAGAAACAACTTTAGAAATATATTTCATAAAAGAGAATTATGAGTAAAGCGATATTTCATTTCATTCAATTTAGTTATTAAAATTCAAATACTGACTAATAAAATCTACTAAATACTGACACATTTATATTTTACATTTGCATTTCTTTAAACATGTCCTTGAAACTATTCTAACTTATAAATAATGATGTCCTGGTAATACGGTCAAATGTTCGTCTAAATCGAATAAAAAATACCGTACCAAATCAGAAGTTTTCCACCATTCTTTCAAAAATATAGGGGTCTGTTTAGCTTTTTCTCCATACTTTCCACTTAGTTTTTCATATTTTCCACTTAGCTTAATATACACTTATTTTTTTTATACAAAATTTAGCATAATGATAAGTATATTCTAAGTCTATAGATACGCTAAAAATATCAGGTTTTGACCATTTGCAAGGTTTTTCTCGTCTCCTGAACAAATTACCTTATGGTATACTTTTATTCGGGTCCCTCTACAATCGTGGTTTAAATTAACTGACAGATTTGTTAATTTGAAAATCACGATTTCCTAAATATTAGGCTGAAAAATTAGTTTAAATACGGATGAAGTTTGTGCATGTGGCAAAATGAGATAACAAATATCTTTAGCTAAATAACTGATTAAAACGAAAACAAGAAAAAAATAACCTCAGCTGAACTGCATGCCGTTTTACAGACTTAACCTTTTTTTTAAGTGCAGTTTCCAAAATTCAATTGATAATTTACGAAAAAGAGTTGAAATCTGAAACACAATTTCTGAAAAACATTTGAAAATGGTGTAAAACCCTTAATGCTCATAATATAAAGGTCAGTTACTCTAAAGAATTGTATTTATTAAAAAAAAAAAATCCCATTCAAACCGTTCAGATTTTACTCAAACTAAAAATCATTCTCTGTTATTGTTGGCTTACTTACCACTACCACCACCACCACCACCAGATCAAACAACCAGCAAACTTTATGTAACACAAACTAATCCAAACAAATCATTGTCATGTTGATGACTTTGTCTAAAGAATCCAAAACAGCAACTGGAACTGTCAAACTGATGTTGCTTTATATCAACAGTTGAGTGTTTTTGGTGTTTAAAACACTACCAACAATATGCATGTAAGTATGAAAGAATTTAAATTCTGAATGTTTTATATTACACAATTGCTTAAAATAAACATCGATAAATGTATGTAATTATGTAGAAATGTTTGTATACTTGCAGGCGCTGATACAGGAAGAGATTTTGGGACTAGGGAGGGGTTGTAAATAAGAGTAGTTTTTATAAAATTCTCTAATGTCTTTAACACTTTTCTATTGAACATTTTAGTTTTGAGGGAGGAAAAATCTCATTTTCCCTCCTATAGAATCCGCGCCTGATACTTGAAATTAATATCTAAACACTTTGAATTTAATTGTTTGTGTTGTTGTCATCAAATTAGTGTTAGTAGAGTATTGATTACTTTTTGACATAAATATTTTAAAGCTTTGAATTCAAATCAAACAGACCTGAAATATGGATTTGATTAGAATTTTATAGCTGATTGGTTACAAACCAGTGATGGTAAACATTGCACAATTGTACTTATTTTTGGACATTTCGACTTTCGTTTGTACCGTGGTACTACATCGATTCATTTTGTACAATATAATTTTTTTTTTTAATTAAAAGTTTTTATATTAAAAACAACCTAGTTACTGGTAAGATTTGGAGAAACTGCAGGAAGGGAGCAAAACATTTTACCTACAACTTGTAAATATTTTGTTATAATTAGATTTAAATTACAAATTTTGGACACTATGTTCCAAAAATAAATTTATCACGTCCGTCCTATGTTTCACATTTCCATACACAGAAAACAGTTTTGTAGTTGCAACCGAAGTTTTGTGGTTCCACGTACTATCAATATTATTAAATTTAAATATTTACTATTGTAACAACCGACATTTATTTACAAATTTCGAATTTTTACTGTTACAATTAAATAAATTATGTTTATGGACTATCATATTCTATAAATAGATATACAAGCGTTCAACAAAATTTATAGTATTAAAAAAAAAATGATATGCCTCGAACTGGGCTCGAACAGGCGGTCTTCCGGTTGTCAGGCAAGTACTTTACCGCTAGCCTAAGCCCAAGTTAAATATGTTTTCTTAAATTTCAACCTTGAATATTTGCTAGTTTTAAATATAAATATTTGTCTAAAAATAAATTTGTATGTACAATATTTTTTTTTTCTTTTTATTAATTAATAGTCATATAATTACAAATTATATACTATTACCCTAACCGAGCACTAGCTACTATGGCCTTCGGCGCGTTGTAGCGAAAACAGAACAGTGCCTCTGGTGAGAATCTAACCCACAACCCCCGCACAGATAAGCCAGCACGCTAGCAACTAGCCTACCGGGGCGCACTGTATGTACAATAGAAATTCGGTTGCTAATCTCAATATTTTATTAGAGTGATCAAAACTATAAAACAATTTATATTATTTTAAAATTATTTTATTAATCCAGTTACCATCTGCTTGTCAGGCAATTACTTTACCTCTAGCGTAAACTCAATTTGAATTTCTATTTTCAAATTTCTACCTTGAATATTTTTTTCTTTCAAGTTTAAATATTAATGTCTATAAATAGATTTGTATGTACAACAGAAATTGGATTGCCAATCTTAATATTTTATTAGAGTTACCAAAACTATTAAACAGTTTTGTATTATTTTGAAATTGGTAACGAAACTTTATGTTTTGGATAGAGTAATTGTTTTTTTTTTGCAGGCGAAACTGATATTCGATTTTAACTGTAAATATTTTATTCAAGGTATAACATTTTCGAAAAGTGGTTGGTTGTTGGTATTAAATGTAATGTTGAAGATAATATTTGTTCAATATTGATAAGGAAAACCAATAGTTTGAATGATGTGACTGTGTTTTGGTTAATTTTATATTCAATATATTTAATTTTAGAAAACATATGTTTTCGAAAATAGTTGGAATATGAGTTCGAAATTTAATATATTTATGGGGATTATAAGGTACCAAATTTAAATTTCTTAATGCGCTTGTAGTGAAGTAAAAACACTAAAGAAAATGCATAAATTCCCGTAATCAAGGATTGTTGTTGTCCAAAAATATTTTTTTAATTAAAAAATTTACATTGATTGGTCTTTTAAAGTGATATAGAAAGTGTATTACTATTTTACCCTTAATTCCCCAATTTTGCTAATGTGGTCTCTAAAAATACTTTACATTTTTTGATTTAAATTATTAAGATTATAAAAAGACTTATTTTGTTACTTAAACTTAATTATGTGTGTTACCTATACGTAATTTTAATTAAAGAAATAATATCACTCATACGCCAAGTAGGTTCTATTAACCCATTTTTTACAAGTGTGTCTTTAAGGACACACCAATTTTTAATAGCCTGTAACTTTTGATAGAAAGTTGATACAACTACGCAGTAAAAAGTGACTTAAAATCTGAAGTCTTATCTACAAATGTGGTTTAAAAAGTTTTTTGATTTCTAATTACAGAGATGCCATAAAATGATTTGAAAAAAATTATTTTTCGCAGTTCTTAAAAACACTTTTTTCAATAAATATATAAAAATTTAAGAAAGGCCTGCGATTTATTGGTATCGATAAAGACATATAAGAAAACTTTTGAAACGGAAAAATTTTTATTCAACATATACTCTTTGAAAAAAAAAATTCCGTCTTTGTAAAAAGGGAAGTATGCAGGAAATTAACCCGTTCTTACTTTTAATATCAAAAATGTGCTATTGCCTATCAACCAGCAAAGCAATATATAAATATGAGCGATTAGAGTTGACAAATAAAGATTTAAAAAACTTGCTAAAATGTCAAAGGTTGTGTCAAAATAATGCGAAAACAACAGTAATCATTTTGTGCAATTTTTGACAAATATTCAACTTTGTAACATACAAAAATTAAGTTAGAAAAAAAATATTAACCCTTTAAATGTGTTCAAAGATTTGTTTAGGATAATGTGGTGTACCATAAAACAATTTATATAAACGGTGATTTTATAAGAGCTTTCGGATTTGATTTAAAAAAAGACACATGAAATTAAGAGAAATGTCTGAAATCTATAATTGAGTCGATAAACCGATCTATATAATTCAATGAATAAAGATGATTTCATGTAAATGTTGACCGCGGCTACACCTAAAATGGTTCATGCGATGGGTCCAATTTTGGCATACTCTCTTCAACATATCAGCCTGTATCTCACTAATAAATTCTTCAATATTGACTTCCAGTGCATCAACCGTTGCCAGCTTGTCCCTATGGACATGAGCCTTAACATATCACCACAAAAATAAATAGTCTAAAGGCGTTAAATCGCTCGATCTTGGCGGCCCCAAACGTAAAATAAACTGTTCACCGAACTCGCTTCTCAACTGCACCATTGTTACGCGTTCTGTGTGGCTTGTGGCACCGTCTTGTTGAAGCCCCTTGTCACCTATGTCCAGCTCTTCCATTTTGGGCAAAAAAAAATTTGTAATCATCGCACGGTAGCGCTCGCCATTCACAGCAACATTCCTGCCTTCGTCTTTGAAAAAGTACTGACCAATGATGCCTCCGGTCCATAATCCACACCAAACAGTGCATTTTTCAGGATACATTGGCACACTCAAAAAAATAAGTTAGTAGAAAAGTCAGTAACAACAACGGATAGGGAATTAACTTATAATTAACATATATTTTTAAGAACTAAAAAAAAACTGTTTTATAAAATGAAAAAGGTTTGAAACTCGGATTCTCAAAAAATGCGTTTTACATTGGCACACTCAAAAAAATAAGTTAGTATAAAAGTCAGTAACAACAACGGGATAGGGAATTAACTTATAATTAACATATTTTTTAAGAACTAAAAAAAAACTGTTTTATAAAATAAAGCGGTTTGAAACTCGGATTCTCGAAAAAATGCGTTTTACCTTCAAAAATTGAATTATTTTTGTTAATTTTATTTGAACAGTGATAGCAGTAGCTTTAAAATGAGGTATCAATAACTCGCATAGCTATTACTATTATTTAACACTTCTTTTGTTAAATTTTTGATAAATTTTGAAGAAATTTTCAAACTGCAGGAATAGACAAAAATCTTTTTCACCTACAACTTGTAAATTTGTTGTTATCAATGTGTCTGTGCCATCTGTGTCTGTGCAGGGGAATGCCTGCTAAGGGTAACTCGCAGATCTCGCATCTACATTCTTTCTGACAGTCAGACTACACTGAGGGCCTTAATGGCTTATAAGGTGTCGTCCGGGTTGGTCATGGAATGCATTCAGACTCTCAATAGGCTCGGTAGGGGCAACTATCTAACCTTGGGGTGGATTCCTGGTCATGAGGGCAACGAGAGGGCAGATTGTCTTGCCAACAGCGGGGCCCGAAGGCCCTTTATTGGTCCTGAACCATTCTGTGGAATACCTGAGGGGTATGTTAGGGAAAGGCTCAGGGCATGGAGAGAGTCTGAATTCTCTGGTTACTGGGAAAACTCTCCTGGTCAGCGCCAGGCTAAAAGATTGATCTCTTTTTCCAGTAGGGGGTCAAGGCGACTCTTGTCGCTTGAAAGGGGGGGGTTTGAGGACCCTAGCGTCGTACTTAACTGGACCTACATTGGCCACGGTGCATAGTGCCTTCTGATCTAATCTAATCTGTTATAAATGTATTTGAATGAAAAATTTTGGGCACAATAGTGCAAAACCAAATTTATCACCTATGTCTCATATTCCCATAAAAGTGAAATTAATACGCTTTTACGAACCAACTTTTCGATTTTCTTTCCTGTAGAAAGGTAAAAAAGTACTTTTTTCCTTATACAAGTTTTTAAAAATCTGCTTTAAGAATTACAATTTTAACGCAAAACTTGTGTTTTCGAAAACAGTTCGACATTTTATGAATATATGGCAATTAGAAAGCACCAAATTTCAATTTTTTTTGTGCGCTTGTAGTAAAGTGAAACCACTAAAAATATGCAAAAATAGCCATCTTAGAACTAGCATCTTTCGAATATATTTTTTTTTAAATTAAAAAAATTTGCATTATTTGGTCTGTTATAAAGAGTTAGAAAAAGTGTGTTACTATTTCACCCCGAATTCCCCTACTTTTCTAATGTAGTCTATAAAAATACTTTGATTTTTTAATTTAAATTATTAACACTAAACAAACTTATTTTAGTTACCTAAAAATAAATATGTATGCTTTTTAATGAAACGTATACGTAATTTTAATTGAAAAATATCGCTCATACGACAAGTAGGTTATGGTTAAGGTATTATGGTATGTAGTACTAGAAAATAGTGGAATTGAAAAAAAATTAAAAAATATAGCCTAAAATGCCAAAAAAATATAATTTTTTTACAAAATATTCAAACATATGGGCAATTGCTGGGCGATGGACGTGACATTTGCACACTTTTAGTTGAGTCAAAAAGCAATGGAAATATGTGGTATATATCATCAGTGTATTGAAGTTAGGAAGTGTACTAAATATGAGGAAAAAACATTGGGCAGAATCAATAATGTAGTGAAAAGATATAAGCAAAAATCAGCGAGAAACGGACTCGACAAATATACAAGTTATTTTTATGCACTTATAGAAATATATGAAAAAAAAATGTTTGTGTATGTGGAAATTATGTTGAAAAAACATCTTTTATATGTAGATTTATGAAATATGAAAATTTTCTTTTCATTTTTTTAAATTGGGTAAAGACGCGACTAGACGGATGCGACAATTTTTCCAAGAAAACAAAACACACTAAATTTGGTAATAAAAATGATTCAACTTTAATTAAAAACATAAAAAAACAATGACATAAAGTTAACTTTAAGTTGCATATTCTCAGTTAGGTACTTTAGGATATATAATCGTTAATAAAGTTGGATCTTCTCAGTTAATTTTAATTATAGATTTTAAGATTTTTGTTGTCGAAATACGAAAATCAATGCAGGCTTTTAATCCCTATATTATTTGGAACATTCTGCTACAGCTGAGCCAGTTCAGGTGGTGAACCATCAACGAAATCAATATTGTTCTTTGCACATTGATAATTGATAAAACGATAACGCATCTTTGAGAACAATATTTGTTGAGAAAAGGTAATTTTTAGTAGGAAATTTCTAAATTACAAGAACAAAAATACTATTACTTTAACAACACATAAAAAAATGTATATAAATCGCAAGAAGGCGCAGAAAAATTTTTTTTTTTTGCAGTTGTATATATCGGCCAAGAAATGAGAAAAACTCAAAATGCTTTTACATTTTAAAGCTTTATTACTGAAAACAAATTAAAAACTCTGAGCAATTTTCATTTTTCACTCGTGGTTGACCTTTTTCTGGAATTGCACATATGCAACAAGAAATCAATTTTGGTTCAAATGCTTTCAAAGTATTTAGTTTGGCCACTGACCACAAAGTCGCTGTTCATAATACACAAAAAAAAAAAAAAATAGTAAAGTCAGCAAAATAAATTTGCAGAGTTAGCAAAATTTTAGTCAGAAGGGTGCTTGCACAAAAATTACTAATGTCAGCAAAATCTTTTGCTGAAAATCACCGAGCTGATTTTTAGCAATAAAATTAGTAGATTCGACATAAGTTTTGCTAACACTTAGTGAATTAGAAATTAAAAAACCCTCGCGAAAACTTAATAAAATTTTTGATTAATATTAGTAAACTGAAAAAAACTCAAAAGATTTCTAGAAAAATTATAATTTAGTTAATTTATTTGCTGAAAATCGTAAAATATATTTTTGTGATTCTTTAAAAAATAATTCACAATACATTAAAAAATATAAAAACGTTCATTTCCCCACATTGATGACTTGAATTGATGAAATAGTTCGATAGTTTAGAAATTGAAAAATTTTGGTTTCACCATACAACTTTTCACTAAACAGCGATATGGAAATTACTGTTTTGGTAGATGGGGTGCAATAACGCCTTACGAAATACGGCCTTAAAGGCTTTATTTCTCAATGGAAAGTGAAATAAGGCCTTTATTTCCAAAAAGGTTTTATTGCACTTTGAAAGTGAAATAAAGCCGTAAAGGTCTTATTTCACTTAATTTTTTTTTTTTTAATGAAGCAATAAAATTTCTTATTCTTATTCTTCTTATATTTTATTGAACATTTATAAAAAAATTTCATATTAACAAAAATTTAATAGAACATTAATAATTAATCCCACTTCTGGAAACGAAATAATCCCACCAAAATGAAAAAAAAATCAATTTAATCATTACACATTTTTGCAAATATGATGATAAGCAAAAATTAATAGAACATTAATAATTCAACAAAAAATTTAACTGCAACAATATTGAAAATCTTTGCTTTATAAAGTTTTTCTGCGTGGCGGCCTGCGGCCGCTCTTAGGGGTTTTCTCCTCCATGGGACGCGGCAGGTGGCTTCGCTGAATAAAGTTTACCTGCGCGCGTCACACTAGGGAATATAATGAGACGCGCGCATGAAAACTGTATTCAGCGAAGCCACCTGCCGCGTCCTATGGAGGAGAAACCCCTAAGATCGGCCGCAGGCCGCCACGCAGAAAAACTGAACAGTGTAACAAAAGAATCAAAAAATACAAAATAAAGGCTTTATTACACCATTGGCTAAATTTCAATAACGGCCTTATGTCAATTTCAAAGTGCAATAAAGCCCTTTTCGCAACAAAGGCCTTATTTCTCAATTGGAAGTGAAATAAAGCCTTAAAGGCCTTATTTCGTAAGGCGTTATTGCACCCCACCGTTTTGGTAAATGTATCTCCGAAGTTAAGTGACTCCATTTTTGATTGGTTTGATTGATTTGAAAGTTAAAAAATATGAGCAAAAAAGAGTATGAATGCTCTTTAAGTTTGAATATACTTTTTTGGTTTTCCGAATTTTAAATGACAAATAAATTCTTTCGGTGAAGACTTTCCAATATGAAACTTTGCCTGGCCTTGTTTTAAAGTATATTCTACCTAACTCTGTCCATCTTTTTCTCAACTCCAGAAAGCTTCAGAAATACGAAGCATCTAAAGCAGGCTTGGGCGACGTCAATTACATTTCACAATCATTCACTTATGAAATTTTTCTATATCATTAATAATTTCAGGCATACGCTCACACTTGTGAGCTTAAACACTTTCTTGGAAAATTTGTCAAATTTTTGATACTAAACAATTACACCCAATTACATATAATTAGACCTAAACAAGTAGTTGGCCTGTAATTAAATACTTAAATATTGGTATTATGTCCCATGTCTGGTGTTGACAAAACTTTAAATTTTGCAAGGAAGCGTTTAAGTCCATATGTTTAAGCCCATATGGTCTAAATTTATAAGCGAAATAGAAAAATTTCACAAGTGAATGTTTTTGAAATGTAACTGACGTCGCCCAAGTCTGATCCCAAGTCATTGTCAATAGGTGACACAAATTTTTCATATTACTCATATAACTGAAAAATCAGTTTATTTCAGGCACAATATGGTTAAGATATCTACTATACACAGCAATATGGAATATAAATTTGTTTTGAAGATTTGTCTTTTATTTTCCTAATTGTTCATTAAATTAGTAACTTGATAATGATTGTGCATGAAAAAGAAAAAACTTATTTGCTGAAAAAGCATACAAATTTTTAGTTAAATTTTTCAATGTTAAAAAAGTGTGTTGATTTTTTTTAAATTTTCAAAAATAATGTAATACATTTTTTTCTTTTTGTTTATATACACATAATTAGGGAAAGGAATTTCATGCAAATGCATGTTTTTCTCGATAGTCCAATGCTGATATGGACTAAATATTTCGCCGCATCATCATATTTAGAACATAATGGCATCATCGATTTTGACAACATTCCATGTTTTTGCATATTTCGACGTTTAATGCATATTTAGCGCTTTTTTAATGAATATTTTTTTATTACTAGTAGTATATTTGACATTTTTAACCAAAAATTAATATATGGATACACTTCTAAATGCTAATTTAAACAAAAATATCGTTTTTACACTTGAAAAATCTTACTGACTTAAAGAAAAGCTTTTGATTTAGTTCCTTTTTTATGTTTTAAAGTGCGTGGTTTTCGCAAAAAAACCAGTTTAAAGTGCATATTTTTCAAGTTTATAGTCCACATTTTGCGTTTTTATCCGCATTTCTATGCGAATATTTTCGATTTGTAAGTGCATGAAATTCCTTGCCCTATACATAATTAATCATATTCTTTTAATTTTTATTTTTCTTTATGTTTAAAGTTGAACGAACACATGTTTAGGTTTTTAAAAAATTGTGTGTGTATTATCACATGTGGCATTTCCAAATTCTCCAAGAAACGACAAATGTGTCTCAAATACGCAAAGTTTTAAACAACAACATAGGAAGCTGAAAATACCTAAAATTTAATTGTCGATGTTTCGTCGTCCCGCATAAGTTATTTTATTCGCTTTAAGTGATTAAAGCTGTTGAACAAATACCATTTTATTCACAAATTTGATTTTAATTTAAAAATAGAAAGAAGAAAAAAACACTAATGTTTTTTGTTCGTGTGAAATTTTCTCTTTGATTAATAGACTACGAAATTCCATGGAAATTATATTTCAATGCTTAAGTTGATACGGATCTAAAGATGGTGTGTATTGCGTTATTATTCTCTATTATAATTTATTATATCATAAAATTATAGTTAAATTCAGTTTTGCTTTCTAAATTCATTAGATATTTTTAATCTATGTACTTTTATTTGTACTTTTATTGCAAAAAAATTATAATTTATTTATGATACTTTTCATAAGGACGCTCCTTAAAAAATGATTTGTAAAATAGACATATGCCCTTTTAAATATATTTAGTAAATATTTGGGTCTTTAAAATACGTTTAATTAGATGTCCAGTTTTGTATAGTTTCTTTGGAACAAATATGCTCCACATTTTTATTGTTTTAAAGTAGGATTAGTACGATAAAGAATTGCGATTGTTCGGTAGCTTAGTAATCTTTATCACATATCAAAGACTGAAAGATGTTACTCTGTAAATTACCAAGTGGCTATTTTATGGTCAAACGTGAAAATATTGATCACTCATCGTAATAAAGTGGACGTAGTGTATTATGAACCTCTTTAACTTGACTTCTAAAGCATGTGCGTATGCTACATTTTTGGTATTGTTAACAACCGCCAAAAATGTTAAATTAAAGTTATTAAAGGGTGGTTAAATTGTAAGGGCCGATGTTGAATGTGAACCACACCTAAACGCCAAGTTTTTTTCCGAATTTTATTTAACATTTCTCTATTTCAGACTTACTCAATTTGAACCATGGAGAGATACACAATGCAACATCGTGTTAAAGTTATCCAGACTTATTATGAAAATGGGCGTTCAAATCAAAATGCATATCGTGCACTTCGTGATTTTTTTGGTCAATTTGATCGTCCAAATGTGCGTACAATCGCAAAAATCGTGGAAAAATTCGAGCAAACCGGGTCTGTAGAAGATGTGAGAACACCAGTGCATGCTCGTACAGCTCGTACTGCAGAAAATATTGCTGCTGTTCGCGATAGTGTGGCTGAAGAGCCGTCCACCTCAACTCGTCGTCGTGCCCAACAATTGCACCTCTCACGCTCGTCGTTGATGAACATTATGCATAAAGACTTGCATTTACACGCTTACAAGGTGCAATTGGCTCAAGAACTAAAGCCTCTTGACCATTCCAAACGTCGTGAATGGGCAGAATGGTGGCAAAAAATGGCAACAGTGGATGATCAATTTTCGAAGAAAATCATCTTCAGTGATGAGGCACATTTTCACCTCAGTGGATTCGTCAATAAACAGAATTGCCGCATTTGGGCGAATGAGAATCCAAGAGTGATTGTCGAAAAACCAATGCACACACAAAGAGTGACTGTTTGGTGCGGTTTATGGGCGGGCGGCATCATCGGCCCGTATTTTTTCCAAAATGAGGCCGGTCAGGCAGTTACTGTGAATGGTGTTCGCTATCGTGAGATGATAACGAACTTTTTATGGCCCGAATTGGAAGATATGGATGTGGACGATATGTGGTTTCAGCAGGACGGTGCCACTTGCCACACAGCTAACGAAACAATGGCTCTTTTGCGCAACAAATTCAATGGCCGTGTTATCTCACGTAATGGCGATGTCAATTGGACGCCAAGATCATGTGATTTGACACCGTTGGACTTTTTTCTTTGGGGTTATTTGAAAGAAAAGGTGTACGTCGATAAGCCATCAACAATTCAAGAGCTAAAGGATGAGATAATTCGGCACATTAACGGCATAGAACCTCCATTATGCCTCAGCGTCATCGAAAATTTGGACCATCGGATGGAGGTGTGCCGCCGTGGTCGCGGCGCCCATTTGAGTAATACCAATATATCCTAATAAAATAAAATTACAATAATTTCCTAAATAGTTTGTGTTTTATTCCAAATCAACATCGGCCCTTGAAATTTAACCACCCTTTATAAAAAACATTTGCATTACCATATAAATTAATTGGTATGTAAACTAGTAACATCCTAAGAAGTTTTTTTTTCATAAGTGTATATGTTTATGGGAACGTGATAAGTCTGGCAATTTTTATTTATTTTTTATTAAACAATTTTATTTAAATTTATATATAATATATTTTTTGTTTTCTTTTTAAATTTAATTCCAAAATTGAATTGAAAATATTTGACAATAAATCCTCTGAGTTATAAATATAAAAAAACTTTGAAAGTATTTTTGGGGAGGCCTCCACATATTCTTTTTTTTTATATGGAGGTAGGGGTGGTTGGATTCGTAATCAGAAGGTTGCTAGATCGATTCCGGTCTGGGGAGATCATTTCTACAGTTTTTTTTTTAGAATTTTGTATGCATTTGTTAGGTCTGAGATCATAATAAAAATGTTGCTATTAAAAATATAAAACATAGCTGACCCGGCAAACGTTGTTTTGCCTTCAAATTTTAATTGTAATTAATTCTTTAAATCAAGAAATTTTTTTTACGCAAATAAATAATTAAAAAAATAAATTCATATTAGTAAATCATTTTAAAATTTGTAATTTCATGGGAATCCCAACGCGTCTTTGTCCTTCTATAGCCTTTATTTGCTGAAGTATATAAAACGAATAGCTGAAAACAACTGCCATAACAACTTCGACGTCACCTATCACCGGTGCATTGAAGCGGCGCTCATGCTCACCAGCCGATGTCTTGTCATCTCTTATCACAACCGTATAGTCATCTGTCGGCATCTAGTCTAGGGCTGTTTTGAATAGACGGATGAGGCTGTTGTGTTCGTGTAACATAGCTTGAAGATTAACATAGATTTTTTGTAAATATCTTCATAGCTACATAACCGATTTAAGAGTTTGATATCTCGTTTTGAAAAACATGACAACGGCTTTCAAAAAAAAAAAGAAAAAAAGCAAAAAAATAAATATATGTATATGTCATTGGTGGTACAATATGAAAATTAGATTTTGCCACGCCCCTCCGCCCACATACCGAATATCAAAAATCAGTCTTTACAGTGTCACCCGCCTGAATATTCTAAAGATTCGCTGAGAATTTCATCAAAATCGGACCAGCCGTTTCGGAGTCCATACGTTACATACATACACACATCCTGTTTTATATATATGGACAAATTGTTAATAAAAGTAAGAGAATATGAAAACATCTTGTGGGGATCAGCGCTAAAGGTAGTGCCGCACTTTTGACATAAGCGACTATATCGCAAATTGAATTTTTTTTTTTTTTATTTCTTATTAATTTTTTAGCATTTTTTAGCGATGGTTCTTTCGCTGAAATTATTTAGGTGAAACATAAATTATGATCATGTGCTAAATGTTTGCGAATTCGACTTGTGGATTTTATAATTTTCACAAAAAAGAAAAATAACTAAAGTTTTCACTTTAATTGCAAGGATGTCCAACATCGTTCACCCAATCGAAGTTAATTGCTATGTTTGTAATAAGCACAGTCCGTACTTTAAAAGACTATTTAAAGTTGTTCGAAGTTTATTCACATATACACTCTCAAGAACTTTTTCATAGAAGTTCAACAGTTATTAAAAAAAGTTAATCGGTAAAATTGTTTCAATGGAATATGCAGTTAAATTAACAAAGACATATATTTGTTAACTTTCCGCCTGTTATTCAATAAATAAAATAAACAAAAAACAAACGGACTTTCGGTAATAGTTAAAATATTCAGGTAAAACAAACAGTTGTTATATTATATTGAGTATTGAAATAAACGAAAACAATCTATTGTTTTTATCGATTTTGTGAATTAATTTTTCAACAGTTGAAAATAAACTAAAAAATACAATTGTTTTAAACGGAAAGTAAGAAGTCCTTTCTTTAACTGATTTTCAGTTAATTTAATGTGTATATTCAGTAGTATTTACCGAAAAAATATTGTGAGTGTATGAATTAATAAGAAAGTTTAAGAAAAAAACTAGATTTTTGGTATGTGTGTTTGAAATCGAACAAAAGTTCAAGTGAAATTTTTTTAAAAATTATATTTTCTGTGTATTTTGACATAACCTTTTAAAACGGAGACACCACTATGGCCCAAACTAAAGTTTACGTGTACATTATTCCATTTCAAAAATTGATACTTTATTTATCTAATGTTTTTATTTTAATTTGGTTTGCTACGTACGCATCTGTTACCATAGTTTTCAGTATTTTTTTACGATATCTCTAAATCCATTAGAGTGAGTCATGTTCAGCACACAGAGATTGTTCTATATAATTCTTCAAAAAAAATGTAAGCCTCAAACCTTGATCGATATGCATCATGTGTTAGCGTGGTCCAAGTTGACTCAAATTTTCACAATTTTTTTTTTGTAGACTAGATTTAAACTAATTTCGATCGGCGCTTCTTGAAATGCGACATTTGAAAATTAAGCATTAGTATTTTTGCTACAACGATGTTGTTTTTTTTTTATAGGAATTTTAAAGATTTTTTATTTAAAAAATTCAGTAAAGAAAATTGTAAATATTGACGAAAACTTTAAAAATGAACGCTTGAAAAGCATCTGAAATCGCCCAAAATATAAATCAAAGTTAATTGGAAATATAAAACTTAGTTTAAATAGGACATGGACGATGTCAGGTATATTTTTTAAATTTTCCAATTGTATATATTTTTTTATAATAATTTCTTTCGGACTATAATCACATTAGTAAGCGTAAGCGCTAAAGTGGAAAATCTACGATTTTGTTAATACAAGACAGGGAGTATATCCCGTATGTGATCCCTCCTATCGTAAAAAAGTCGGGTATGTGAAAAAGATGAAAAAATGTCGAATACATAATTTGTTCACCAATATTTAAAATAATTTAAATAAGTTTCAGCCTGCGTTCACGACATAATGTCAAACTGGCTTTCAAAATGTGGGTTTTCTCTAGTATTTTAACGCTGTTTTTAAATAAGTCTAAATTTCCTAAACTGTAAACATATTTTCATACAAAGATGTGTTAAATTTCACGGCCACTTTAAAAACCCAAAATATGGGATTTGCAAGCTGAAAAATTAGTTTATTATATTTTTTGCTCCTCTATCACCTATTTTATTTTATTAAGTTCAAAGGGAACCCATCGGAAAAGCTTCATTGTAAGTGTCGGGCAATATATAGAGGATATTTGCCTTTTAATTTGACTGCAAAATCTGTTCACGACTAAAAAATACTTAGTTTTTTGGACGGTTATAAATCTTTAATTTCCCGATTTAAAACGTTTGTATAAAATAATACATTATTATATATAAACTAATAAGTTTTTGTCTGCCAGTGTATTTAACCGGACATAATTATTTAAATTCATATATAAAATTAATTTCTTTGAAAATTTTTGATACGATGTCTTATATAGTTGCGTCTTATTGCATCTTACTCAATATATAATTGTATATTGCATTTAGAATACGCTAAAACTAATCCAATTAATAATGTATATATTTACATTTTCATATTATATCATATTTAAAAAAACACAATTTAATTTTAGATAAAAAGAGTCACATTACAACATTTGTCAATCATATTTTAGATATAAATATGTATTACATCTATACAATAGGAAAATTAATTACCTATATAATTTTGTGTATAATTTTGTACAAAAAATGTACCACAATTTTTATGTATTGAATTGATTTCATTCTGGTTCATTAATTTCTACACCTAATACACAAAAGGTGTAGGAACCCTAAAAAAAGAATTGGTTTCATTTGTAACGTTAGGAGTTTTCAATTTAGTTTTAGATTTTGTTCAATGTAAAAAGCTAAATTAAGTTTTAATGATTTTTCCTTGTTTGTTATTCAATGGTGTAAGTTACTTAATTCAATAAAATCTTCATTTTTAAAGTTTTTTTTTCGCAAACAACTTATGGCAAGGAATTCGCTACAAATTATTAAGTTGTATGCTTTTTGAAAGTGGCTAACGTAAAAAAGGATTAATAACATTGAAGCAAAACCCATTAGTTGACTGTTATTATTTCTGCAAATATTATACAACTATAGCTTATTATTTATATATGTATATATTAGTATCAGTTCAGATATAAATTTATTCCGCTATAAAACATCGGATTAAATTGTATCGCTCCATGTGGATGTAATTATCAATTTTTATATACATATATACTAGGGGGGAAAAAAATCTTAATGGGCGCTTCGCGTTTCTGATTCTTGGGATTGTACTGAGCAAAAAAGTCCACTAGACCATACGTCTACGGTGAAAATCGAGCTTCTACATTTTGACTTTTTAACAATGTGTGGGATGGACATATCTCAGGAAGTAGGAGGAGCTTATCCAAGATCATGGTATCAATCTCTTCTTTGGAAGATTCTCTAGCAGATTAATGACTCAATCATATTTATGGGTAGGGTTTAAGGGGTTAATTTTTAATTTCAAAATAGGGCTTTTTTGCCGTAAAGTCAAAATGTGGAAGCTCGATTTTCACCGTAGACGTATGGTCTAGTGGACTTTTTTGCTCAGTACAATCCCAAGAATCAGAAACGCGAAGCGCCCATTAAGATTTTTTTCTTTCCATACTAATCGCCCCACCCTAATATATACATATTATATTATCAACTTAAAACTAAACTAAAGCAAACTTATATAATTAGCAGACATGAGCGGCTTCAATTACATTTCACAATCATTCACTTGTGAAATTTGTCATATAATTAATAATTTCAGACCTACGCTCACACTTGTTGGCTTAAATGCTTGCTTGTTAAATTATAAATTTTGTCAATACCAGACATGGGACACAATATCAATATTTGTGTATTTAATTACAGGCCAAGTACATTTATACGTCTAATTACATGTAATTGGGTGTAATGGAGTAATTTCCCTGTATTTAAATACCCAGATATTGGTATTGAAAATTTTACAAATTTTCTAAAATATTTTAATGATATTTAAATATTTCACTAGAGAATGATTGTGAATTGCATTTGACGCCGCCCATGTCGGATAATTATATTTGCCCATTTACCGAATGAAACTGTCTTAAGACTCATTACAAATTTCGTATGATTATATAAATCATCATATTAATTTTTTTTAATCGGGTTATTAGAAGTCGAAAGTTTGTGTGTGAACTAGGGTTATATCTTTTTTTTTGCAATTATCAAATTTTAGCTACCCTAGCCACATATTAATATATATCGCGATATAGACATCAAAATATTTTAAAGAAATGTAGTTTATGCGGCAATTTTTTGTTTTAAAATAACCTGATTAAGCTATTTCCATATACATTATTGGTCATTACGTGCTGATATATAAACATTACACACAAAAAAATTGTAACCCTATTGTACACATATTTTTATAAGTTTCCCCGACTTACAAAAAAAAAATTAAAATAAATTCGTAATCAAAATAAAAAAATCCCCCACGAAACAAATACTTAGCTACCCAATCCATGGGTACTCATCCGCGAATAAAATTTGTAATTTTTGTTAACAAACACATAAATTTTTCAGTCCGTGACGTAGGCGGATTTCTAAATATTTGACACGCATTAAAATGGTACGAGAGTAAACTCCAGAATAAAAAAGAACAACCAAAAAATTCACAAAATTTTTGTTTTTCAAAAGTAAAAATAGGCAAACATTAAAAAATACCAGGGACACAATTTTTTAGTATTTTACAAATCAAAAACAAACGATCGAAAATTGGGTCATTAGTTCAGACTTCACAGTTGCATCCGATTCTTGATAAATTGTTCTGAGAAAAATTTGCCACAAGGAGTTTGTTAAGCCAGCCTTAACTTTTTTGCTTCCGCAAATTTTTCTCCAAAATTTTTGTCAATGTATCCTTATTATAAAATATAATTTAGATTATAATAGAATATGATTTTTTCATGTAAATAAATCTATTTCTATTGGAAATGTTCTCAGTTTAAGGAGAAAACAGTCAAACACACAATTGTGAGCCTGCGCCTCGAAGAGATATAGAAATAGCTGCAATCCAATCTTTCGCAATGTGAAATAAAAAAAAAATTAATAAATAAAAAAAATCGAAAGATAGTTAACAGCTCAAAACAACATGGCGTATGATGAATATAATACATGTAATTAATATTCATCATACGCCAAGTATGTTGTTTTAACATAAAAACGTTGTAATTTCCAACTAATAAAGGAAAATATGTGCTTATAAAATGCAACTAAAAACGAAAATATGCACTAAAAATATGAAAAATATGTACTTTAAAGTTAACTCTTTAAATAAAAAATTAAATCCTAAAAATCTATAGAAAGAAAATTTTATTTGGCGTGTATTTTTTTAATTGTTCGACTGTTGTTCGATTCAGCTTGGGCGGCGACAATTACATTTCACAATCAGAGCTGCGCTCACACTTGCGAGTGTTTCCTTGAAAATTTTGTAAAATTGTTAATAGCAAACATGGGGATTAGTAACAAAATATGGGTATTTAATTACACACTCTAATAAATTTGTATGTAAATTTACCGTATTTATAGTAGTTATCTCTGCTCCGTCTATAATTAGAGTAAAAATAAAGGGTCCGCCATCTAACGTTTTTTTTTTTTCAACTAGTGCTTATTTCGTGAATGGTAACACTTAGCTCATGTCTGATTTGACAGATAATTAATTTTATCCTTCCGCTGAACGAATATGGTTGTGTATACGCTTGAACAACGCTGGGAAATATTGCGACATTACTTTGAAAATCATGGAAATGTTGCAGAATGTGTGCCGATACACCCAAAACGAGTCACTGTTTGGTGCGGATTATGGTACAGAGGCATAATTGGGCCATTTTGCTTCGAAAATAAGCAAGTAGTGGCCGTTACAGTCAATGGCAATCGTTATCGGGCCATGTTGAACGAATTTTTGTTCACAAAAATTGAAGAGGAGGAAATACAGCTGCACACAATCGATAATGTGCTTAAAAATTGGACCGATCGTGTAGGCTACTGCATGACCAGCCGAGGCAGCCATTTGAATGAAATTATTTTCCATTATTAACCGGAAGGATTGTACTTTCAAATAAAAAAAGAAATTTGAGAAAATATTCAGTAGTTTTTTTTTATAGCATTTTCAAAAAAAAAAGTTATTTGTCGGACCCTTTACATTTTGTGTCTAAATAAAAATTTGTACATACATTGTCAGTAAAATAAATACACATTTTGTGTGCAAATCTTCTTATTTAAATGATAAAAAATTTTAGGCAACATATTTTTTTACTACTATAAGTGTGTAAAACAATACTCTACATGCGTAAAAAGCATTATTAGTGAAGTAAAAATGCTAATATAATCTGCAATAAAAATGCGTATTTGTTATTTTATAATTATTTATTTTTAATAGAAAGTGCGCAACTTATCACTAAAATTATTGCAATCTCTATTCATATATATAATTGTCCTGTACCCCTTTCCTGATCTGTTTCATATTTGGTCTAGAATAAGGTATTGACAAAAAAAAATAAAATAGTCCACAAATTGTGAGTGTAGGAGTTCAAACCACTATATTTCCGAATTTAGAAATAACTATTTAAAAAATTATCTGTAAACAAATTTAAAAGTTATAACTACGCAGGCGTGCACAATTTTAGAGAGGTCAAGACCCTAGGACTAAGAAATAATCCTAAAGTATTGAGGTCAGCTGAATCCGAATCTGATATCAGAATTTCTAAATCACATCCGGTTTGCGAGATATCTTAACATATATCTTAATTTACAATTCATATACGGGAAGTCGTAATATCGCGTTTTATGACTTTTTCACAAAATATGTCTTGTAATCTGAAACTCCTTCCTATTTTTTTCAAAATACAGGTTAAGCCTTTCTGTTATCGTATTTTTTCTTTGATAAATCATCCGTTGTATTTATAGCGAAAATACTGTCTTTTCCGGAATGGAGTAAGACATTATGAAATGTAAGCATGAGCTTTGAAAACAATAGCAAGACACTTTAGATGACATAACACATTTTGTGAAAAAGTCATAACCCGCAATATTATAACTTCCTGAATGTAGCAAAAACCATATTTTTCCAAATTTTGTGTTAAGATGTCTGGAAAGCCTGATAAGATATTGGAAAATTAAAACCTGAGTTTTGAAAACAATAGGAAAAAAGTTCAGATTACAAAACAAATTTTGTGAAGAAGTCATAAAACGCGATTTTTTAACGTTACGAATATAGCAAAAACCCGGGTTTTTTTTCTAAAATTTATATTAAGATATCGAAAACCTCATTTGATGAGAGGTCAGATTCGGATGCTGCGGACCTCAAGCCTTCAGGGAAAGTATGTTTAAGTCCTAGTGCACTGACCTCTCTAAAATGTTGTAGACCTGTGGACTCACAACTTTTAAATTTGTATACAGATATTTTTTATGAAATCAGAAATATTGTGTTTTCAAACCCCATACTCACTTTATGTGGAGTATTTATTTTGTGAATACCTAATTCTAGAGAACATGCGGCTTAAACCAATATTTTCCATTTCAGCTTAAATGCATCAATAACCTTAATTTTAGAAGTACTGCATAATTGTTCACACTTTTAAACCCTTTTACCTAACAGCAAAACATAACCTGGATTTCGTAAGCAGTAACTACATTTGCATGCTTCCAAAATAGCGCTTCACCGCCTTGCATAAAATAATCAATTAGGGAAGGCATTCTGTTGTGCTTCATAAAATGCCTTCTTTGAAGCGGTGAATAATGCTGACAAATAAGCAATAAAAAATGCATACCATGAAGCATAATGTTGTCAACATACAAAAAAAGAGCTTTTTATTGCCTAAGAATGCAATTATTTGCTTCGAAGAGCACATGAAAGAAGTGCTTTTCTGTTTAAAATAGACATACCAAGTGGGCATCACGAACAAAAAATTATGCCTTCTGGATTTGCTATGGAAGCGCTTCGTAATTAAATAATGCCTTCCGGAAGCGCTTCTGTGTAAAAACAGTTTTTTGCTGGGATGTGTGCGGGCACAGTGGGTAATTTCATGAGAAGGCGGTCAAAACTCCTTAACTTTTCACTGGATCGGTATTTTTTTATGCAATTTTTTTGCTCGATAGGTGGGACTTTAGAATTCAATTTACGTGTTAAAATGTAAAAATCGACCGATAGGATCAAAAATCGACTGATAGGATTAAAAGTTATGGGGAGTCAAAAATTAATTTTAATTTTTTTTGAGTTTCAGTATAAAAGTTAAATTTTTAAGCATGTCAAATAGGTATCTTTTTATAATTTGCATTGTTGTAAATTGGTATGAACTTAAAGCCTTCATTAGTCTATTCGTTAGTAAAAAAAAACGTATCTATAGACTATTAAGGATGAGATTTTAGGATGTTGATTATCTTTAATTTTAGATTAACGAAGTTTTTAAATATATGTTGATTATTTTGCTTTATGATAAAGACCAAAATTCTAAATAATATGAAGTGCTTCCGTCAAATATTTTTTAATAAATTTCAAAATCGCAGACCAAATTCGATACCTTTTTTAATAACCAAATTTAACTGACATCACGAAAACTCTGCCTGTATGAGCTAAAAAGTAAAGAAACCGTTTCTTTTTTCTTTTTTCTATGCAGAAGCTAGAAATTTTTAAATTCTATACTTTTAAATTTTCAAATTCTATACTTTACTCTATGTACAAAAAACAGATAACAAAACAATTTGTATACTCTTTTATTCATTGCAATAATGCTACGTTACTATTTTACTTATACTTCCAAACTAATTAAGCTTTACACGTTTACAATTATCATTACTTTAATATTATTCCAAAATTAAATTTTAAAAACCAAAAAATTATACATTTTTATTTTTTTTATGTATAAAATTTGGGTTTCAAATACATTTTACAGCAAATCGCTTCTTATCGTAAAGATCTGAAAAAAATGTAGTTTTTTACAAAATAATCGGAAAAGTGGCAAATGCCAAAAAACTTGGCTTGCTGATAACATTTTGTTTTTTCAAGAGCCCTTAGATTCATCCAAATTAAAAAACCCATATTCTAAGAAATGTATCATTAAAATATAGCAGGATACTTTCAATTATCCTCAACAAACACTTTATAAACCAATGTAGCCAACTCTACTCTATATTTAACAAAAAAAAAAAAAAAACAGTTTTTTATATTTTTATTGATAAGAAACAAATACATTCTAAACGATTAATCGAATAACCGGTTAATAAATTTTCATGCTTTTGCGAACTACCTAGGTCGAATAATTGGAAACACTAACTTCGTATCATCAATAAAAAATATTTTCCTGCCGCTCCAACACACACATACACTTCGTATTATGCGATTTAAAAAATATTTTAATTAACAATGGCTTTAGGAAATTGGTTTGGGTGCGGAAGGTCTTTGTTCCCAATTGACTTAAAAAACGATATTTATTATCAATACAATATTTTCCTGTAATTTGTTCGCAATAAAAAAGTTATAACCATAATGTACAGGGTATAAAAATAAATTAGAGAATGTACGCTAATGTGGCCCTCAACTGTTATTTGAGATATGTAAAGAAAACTCTCTTGATATATTTTCCTGCAATTTGTTCGCAATAAAAAAGTTATAACCATAATGTACAGGGTATAAAATAAATTAGAGAATGTACGCTAATGTGGGCCACATTCAACTGTTATTTGAGATATGTAAAGAAAACTCTGTTGAATATTCCAAATAGAAATACATTAGCTTATACGCCAACTCCTTGGGCATTTTTCGGATACAGATAATTTTCTTATGTGAACTAATTTAAAAAAGTTATATTATAATTTTCAGATTAACTCAAAACGTCCACATTACAGACCATGTAACCTTAACTGGGCCTAAATTAAAAACAAATCTCTAATTGCATATAAAATTGTTGTAAAATCCAATATAATCGATTAAAACGTGTACTGAAATTAAAATTAATTTTGTTTAAAACGCTTTATGTATTGTTTAAAGCTGCTTAGGGAGTTACCATGCACACAGAGAAATAAAGTGCCAACCGAATAAAAAGTGTATATTAAGGGTAACAACTTATAAATTCAGTTAGTACAACAATATTAACATTCGATTTCTGAAAATTTTGGGTGTTACAACTAAAATTCTATTGATTTAACCGAACTTTGTTGTGAAAACTAATATAAAGATGTGCCAACTGTCTGAAATTTGTAATAACCGAATTTGATTCGTAGTAACCGAATTTCAGTTGGCAAATAGTTAAATTTTTTACTGTATGTATGTAATGCTAACTTTTTTACTTGCGGTAAACAAACTATTTTTTTTTGTCAAACTGATTGACAAATTGTTTTAAATAGGCACCAACAAAATGTGTAAACCATTAAAAAAAAAGTAAAACTTCGAAAAGAAATTAAAAAAAACGAAAATATATCAAAGGCCCACTTTTGTGAACATTACAAAAATTTAATTTTTAACATTTTTGTTTTATTTATTATGTTTTTTTATGGAATCAATTAATTTTATTAAAACTGCGAATATACTGCTTACCGTTTACAAAAATCCGAATTGGAAAATTCGAATTTTTTTTTGAATTTCACAATAAAACCAATAAAAACGTGTGCATTCAAGCCAAAACAGTTTTAAAACAGTGACGGCGGAAATTAAACTCGCTGACTGTTTACAGTTTTGACATGCTACATGCCCGAAAAAGAAAACGAAAGGTCAATTTATGGACCATGCCACAACTGGGAACCATGCCTTATATAAAGTAATTGGCCAAATTTTTAATAAACTATCTATTAAACTTACAATTTAGAGCAAGTTCAGAAATTTTTTAAATTTTTTGTTTTTTTTAAATTCCCTTTAGGAATAATATGTTTCGTATTATTTTTAGTGTATTAAGAAATCTTTTTATTTTGTATAAATAAAATATAAATCTACAAGGTCAGCCTTCAGTATTAAATTTAAAATTATGCCATAAATATTTAATATATATTTTAATTATAATTTTATCATTGACAAATAATGTTTAACATAACAATTATATAAATGATGATACATCTAAGGGAATGTACCCAATTGTGGCCTATTCCCTAAAGTTGACATTTCGTTTTATTTCGTGTTATTGCATTAATATATCAAAACTGTAAACTGTCATTGAATTTAATTTCGGTTATCACTATTTTAAAAAAGTTTCGACTTGAATGCACACGTTTTTCTTGGTTTTATTGAATCTTAAAAAAAAAACGCAATATAAACTGTAATTTTTTGTAAACATAAAAAGTGAATAATAAACAAGTTTCAAAGAATTTTTTGTGGGCGTTGTGGTGTAATGGTTAGCGCGTTGGACTTTTACACAGAAGATCCCGGGTTCGATTCCCGGTGCCGGCAACATCAAATTAATATGTATGAGTTTTTTCTATCCCTCATACGTATCGCAATGTCCACCTTCGGTGTTCCCATAGCAATTAACCCCACTGATGTAAAATAATGAATCAGGGCTATGAACCAAAAAGCTTCATTAAGTTCGCCAACTCTCCATCAGGTGGCGAGCGACAACTGTTCTAAGACTTATCATCTCGCGCAATTACAGTGTTGCCATGTCTGAAGCCCTTCATCTTTCCCCACCTTTCATCTCTATACTATCCCTTTCCAAAGAAAGCAACACACTAAATATAGGAAGTATTTCCTGAGTGTTGCCTCTCTTTAAAAAAAAAAAAAAAAAAAAACAAAAATGTTAAAAACTGAATTTCCATAATATTCGCTATTCGATTTTTAGTCTTTTTTTTGTCTTTTTTAAATGGTTAACATTAACTGTTGTCGTCTATTTTGAACAATTTGTCAATTTGTTAAATAAGTTTTGGGACTTTAGCACATTTAATTACTATAAATGCAATTAATGTTTATCCCGGTGAAAATAAATTTAAATAACAAATATGCAGGTGCTTGTGCAAATTTAAATGTAACTGACACTAATAGAAAACATATGATTTTCTATTGTTGATTTACTTGAATAAACGTCACTACATTGCTAGGTCTGTCAAAAAAACAGAGTAGTATTTGGAAGATGACAAAGCCAATTGTGACAATTTTTTGTTGTTGTTTTTGTTTTTTCTTTGATATTTTAAATTTTGAATCTCGCTCCTAGACGAGGACAAGAAATTCTCATTGAGTTTGTGATTTAACATAACAAATATCTCTAGAAATTCTAATAACAAAGTCCCCTGAAGATTTCCTTGGGCAGGAATGAAATCCGGATAGGGACACGCCTACATCAGATTGCTTTTCACAATTTGTTAAATAAGTTTGGGGACTTTAGCACATTTAATTACTATAAATGCAATTAATGTTTATCCCGATGAAAATAAATTTAAATGTTTCAAACATGTTTCACACATAAGCAACTTTAAACGACACATTAACCATTTTAATGAACCAAATTAAAGTAAATTTTAATTTAGTACCAAATTTTCGTCGATTTTAATTAATTTTCCAACAACTGTATATGCTTTTATGGATTTTTTTAATTTAAGTACATGTTCCTTAATGTGGACCTTTCGAATTTTTTTGAAAATTGTTGTATGACTTTTTAAATTAATTGCCACAAGAAAATTATCTATAGCCGAAAAATGCCCAATGAGTTGGTTTATACAGCCCAAATTCCATATGTAGCGCTACGTAAGGATACATTCCCTCATTAAATAAAATATGTATTTTTTTTAAATTATTACCCATTGCTATTTCACTTGAAATATTTTATGAATTTTTATTTTCAAAAGTGTTGCTTTTACATATTTTGGGAATAATATTTTATTGTTTAGCAAAAAAAATTCATATATCAAAAATTTTCTTTTGGTAAAAAAAAGATAAAAAATGTTGCAACTGTCATAAATACTAAGAAATGTTTTTACAAATACAAATTACTGTTCTCATCATAAGAAATGCATAAATTTATTGTTAAATGATTGTAAATTTTTGTAGCACATCAGCTTGTTAAAAGTGATATGTGTACAAATTAGGTATATACGTAAAGTACAGTGGAACATTTTGGACAAACAAACTAATAAGTAAATATAGTGCGGACAATAAAATAAGGTCCGTCTCATATTTATAGCCCATGTATAAAATTATACGTTGCATCTCTATAAAAGTTGAACTAATCAAGTTAACTTGAATATTTTAATTGTGTATGAATTGGCAGAATATCAATAACTGAAACATTTATTTGGTTTTAATGAATTGTGCATTGTTGTTGGCGATATTGTTTGTTTTTTTTTTTTTTTAATAAAATAAAAATGCAAAGAAAATGAAAATTATTTAAGTTCGAGGCAATACTCTATATTTCTTTATTAGGTTATTGTCCTAACAAGTAATCTATAGAGTTTTTGTTTTCAAATTTATTAATTGACCTCTTTCATTAATGTGTTGATAGATCTATTTCGGGAGTTTTCTTGGTTTCCATCATCAGAACACGTTTAGAAAGAAGTGACAATCCCATACAAACATCAAACATTCATATAGTTAGCCCACTAAACGAGAACTAATATATGAGTTCGAAGTTAAAGATTATCACTATTGATCAAAAATCAATTGTAAACTTGTTCATTATGAGCAAGCTCTACCTTTGTATACGCTTTTTGTTTTTATTCTCCTTTTTATTTTTACACTTGTTTTGTTTTACTAAAAGACAAGATGTAAAGGAGAAGCAAACTAAGACCGTGCTTTTTCTCTTTTACAAGTTTGATATCAAACTTGCAAAATTAAAATGTTTGAAATTTCTGTCAAACAAAAAGAGATTAATTTTTTTTCTCTTTTTTAATAAGAATTGAATTAAAGGGGCTTGTTGTAAAAACTTGATAAGCCACATTTTATTTTTGGTTCGCTTTCGCCTTCTAAAGCTTAAACAGATGCAAAAAATATGATCTTTGATGGAACTTTATACTATAGGTACTTGTAACAAGTGTTTTAAATGCGACTTCTATCAACTATTAATCAATGGATTACTAGAAAATAGCGAAAATCTATAAAAACAATAAACGTGGCTTATCAAGTTTTTACAATAAGCCCTTCGATTGTTTCATTTTATATTTATTGGAAATTAAATTGAAACGCCAAGTCCCGGAATGTTAAAATTTACAAAAATAATCCACTAAATGTCGGAGTAACAGCCATTAGTTTTTGACAAGGAATGGTTTTTGGACTTTTGTTGTTTCTCTCTGAGGTCCGATTAAATAAAAAACTATTATTTGAGTTTTATTATGCATTAGTATAAAAATCATTTAAAAGTTTTTAATTTAGACGGACCTCAGATACAAACAACAAAAATAAAAAAATATATAAAAAAAAATATATGAACTAAAATATATGTACACACAGAGAAAAATTTAGCTATTTGCCAACTGAAATTCAGTTAATACGATTTACATTCGATTTGTACGAATTTCAGTCGAAGACACAACTTAACATTAGTTTTCACAACGAAGTTCAGTTAATTCAACAGAATTTTAGTTAAAACATCAAAAATATTCAGAAATTTAATATATTTACATTAGATTTCTGACTGAATTTATAAGTTGTTACCATTAAAATACACGTTTCAATTCGGTTGGCACTTTATTTCTCTGTGTGTATGAGCCGTATACCCTTAATTTTCGGATCCAAACATATATGACACTTCATATATGATAATACATGGTGTCTGGCAGCAGATTTATATTTTCAAACTTAAATAAAAAACGTAATAATTGACACAAAGTTTTATTAAGAGCATTGAACGACAGAATGGAAATGCGGATTTTATTTTTTAAAGAGTATGTTATCCAGATGTCTTCCATCGGGTTGAACACATTGTTCAAAACGGAGCCTTGTGTTCTGCGCCACACGCTGCAGTAAACTTGGTTCAATTGAGCTGAATTCTCGACGAATATTTTCCTTTAAAGCCATAAGAGATTGGGGATTGTCATTATGAACCCTCTCTTTGAGATAGATCCATAAAAAAAAATCCACGGCATAAACTCGGTCCATCACGTATTCGCCGAATACCGAACTTTGTCGACGATCAATTACGTCAGAATCATTACTCTTAAAAAATGTCTCCACAGCGAACGCGCGATGCTCACTCGACCACTGCACCATCGTGACTGACAAATCCGTACGAGCGATAATTCCAACGGCGCAACCCTCCCTCCATACCGTTTATTACTTTTTGAAATAATCGTATTTAATAATATAAATTTGCCACCAAACACCCTGTATATGACCTGTTTTACATGGGAATTTAATTTCAAACAATTTTAAAACTACCCATATTCTTATTACAAATAGAAAAAAATATTTTCTTCTATTTTTTTATATATATTTTGTTTTTATTTAGACCGAAATTTGAAACAAATTTGGTTTAAGAAACAATCCAAAAAAAAATATGTTTGAAAATTCAAAAAATTCTTAATGAGGTAACGGGTTACTTTTTTATTACAAACCCTATTATTTTAACAATATAATGTTAATCGAGGTAAGTACTTACTTCGGTAACATGTTAATCGATCCTTTCATGTAATGAGATATTAAAATTTTTTGTTTTTAAATCTTTAGTTTTTAAATCGAATATTATTTAAAAATTGTCAAATCTGTTATTGTATTTTTATTTTTTTTTTATTAATTAATAATCATATAATTACAAATTATATATTATTATCCTAACCGAGCACTAGCTACTATGGCTTTCGGCGCGTTGTAGCGAAAACAGACCAGTGCCTTTGGTGGGAATCGAACCCACAGCCCCCGCACTGATAAGCCAGCACGCTACCAACTAGCCTACCGGGGCGCACAAAAAAAAATTGAATTATATTTATTTTGTATAGAAACGAACTAATTAAATCATAAAAGAATTAAAACATGAGAATTTGGTATTACTAATGGGCGGTCAGTAATATCAAAAGTCGCTAAGTAATGCAAGCGTAAGGAGTTAAACTTACTACCATGTAACATGTTTCGTAATAACAACCGATTACCGAGGTTTTGCTGGGATATCAAAGCAACTTTTATTTTTAAAAGCAATAAACATTAAACAAAATTTAAATTTTTTTTAAATATTTAATCAAAATTTCCCACTATACATCAAGTATAGGAAAAATATTATTTCAATGGATATTTTTGAATGTTTATGGTAACATTACAAAAGAATATTTTTAATAAAGAAAAATGTCATATGCATGTGTAAATATTTGTGAAGATTTTTGCTGAGTAATAAAGTTTAAGGTATAAATGATTTTCAGGATTATACTAATATTAAGGGACGAAAGTACAAATACAATAAGAAATATTTTTCCATTAAGATATACTGTCGGTTTTATGATATTTAATTGGGTTGAGGATTTCTTATTTGCAGAAAATCTTATTAAATACTTTTTAAATAACAAAATAAAAAATTTTGGATGCCTTTTGAGGTTATGAAAATTTTGTTGGCTCCATAAAATTTGAAGTCCTTAAAATTGTGGGATGTCTTTTTGATTTTATTGTTAAACTCCTTAAAATCTTTCATTTGATAAACGTTTACGCAGAATTGATAAAGCGCTTTAGTTGTTACAAAGCGAAATTTGTTTGGAAAAAAACAGCAGGAATGAAAAAAATTAAACTTTTTTGCACTTCATCAAGTTAGACCGTACAATGTTAAAAATCGACATATATGAAACCATACATAAGCACAAATACTTTATGTCCACATGCATTCATGCATGATACATATGTGTTCATAAATGATTCATACATGTTAATGTGCTGGACCATACATGTTCATGTATGAGCATTAATGAAAATTGAGGTAATATTTACCAGAAATGGGCGGCGTCAATTACATTTTACAATCATTCACTTGTGAAATTTGCCATATAATTATTAATTTTAGACCTACGCTCATACTTATTGGATTAAACACTTACTTGGGAAATTTTAATTTTTGAAAATACCAGGCATGGGATATAATACTAATATTTGTGTATTTAATTACAGGCCAATTACTTTTTTACATCTAATTACATGTAATTGGGTTTTATTGAGTAATTACCCTGTAATTAAATATCCAGATGTTGGTACTAATTCCCATGTTTGGTAGTAAAAATTTTGCAAACTTTGTAAGGAAGCGTTTAAGCCCAAGAAGCGTTTAAGCCGTAGGTCTTAAATTATGTATGATTTTGAAAAAATTCACAAGTGAATGATTGTGAAATGTAACTGGCGTTACCCATGTCTGATATTTACATGTATGATAATTAGGATGTACCTAAAAATTACGTTTTTCGATATGGTTCAGAAAGGTTTTTTTTTGTAAGCTTTTCCTCCCTTGCTAAGTATATTACTCATTTTGGTCCTCATATTAATAGTAATCTAGTAATAACAAAGTAGAAAGGAATATACTCCTAAACTCTTTAGCATTTAAGTTAAATTTAAGCATGACATGTAATGTCATATATTGAATAAAACTGAAACTGAAAAATAAACGATTTTTCGATTTCCGTTCCGTTCCCCCAGTATTATTGCAAATGATTCCAAATGATAGAAATCGATTTTTATTGGGAAAACCCTAACCCGTGCCGCATGACGGTCTAAAAGGCCTATTTTTTAATATTAAAAATTCCCGAAAGTCTAAATTTTGAAAAAATTTACTTTTTATTTCAATTGAAGGGCTTATTGTAAAAACTTGATAAGCCACATTTATTGTTTCATGGCTTTTTGCTGTTTTCTAGACATCCATTGATTGATATCTAAAAGAAGTCTTGCTTAAATAACACTGTACAACACAAAAAAACAAATTACAAGGTCCGACCTATAAATTTTGATAGAAGAGACAAAAAAAAAAGATACGTGTATAGGCGTTTTGAAAGTTTACATCTGGGTTTCATTTTAGGGGGAGGTAAAGTTTCCCCCAAATTCAAATTTTGTATTGCCAATCGGCATAGATAAACAAGTAAAGCTTACGTTTAAAGTATGTGGTGTGTTCAGCAAATTTATGTAAAATCTTACGGAGAACATTTTTGTGGAATATGTTGACCCTCTAACTCCTCAAGGAAAGGGTTTTTTATCCTTCTTTTAAAAAAAGAGTAAAAAAGACCATTAAAATAGGGATTTAAGGGGTTAAAATGTTTCGCAAAAGTATTCGCCGTGAAATTTTACTATAAACGTAAGCTTTACTCGTTAAACGTAAGCTTTACTCGTTTTTCTATGCCGATTGACAATACAAAATTTGCATTTGGGGGAAACTTTACCTCCCCAGATGTAAACTTTCAAAACGAAGATACACGTGTCTTTTTTTTTTTGTCTCTTCTATCAACATTTATAGGTCGGTTCTTGTAATTTTGGAAAAAATTTGATTTTGTTGAACAGTGTAATTATTGCAAGTACCTAGAGTGGAAATGTCCTGCAAAAGTTACATGTTTTGCTTTTTTTTAACCTTTAAAAGACAAAAACACACTAAAAATAAAATGTGGCTTATCAAGTTTTTACAATAAGCCCTTAAATTGTTTATTTAATATACTCAAAACTATTCAGATATTGTATTTTAATGTAACTTCGATATTTTTGTAAGTGTTTTCGAAAATAGCGCTGCAGGCAAAATTTGTAAACGTTTGTGGAGGGCGCTACGAATCATTAGATTCTAAAAATAATATAATTTTTGATATCCTGAGGAAATTTCCTTTCATTAGAGTACATGCACTTATATGTTACTAGGCGTACCGGTATTTGGGTTCCGGAAACCCGTTGCCAACTTTTTTTATCTAGAAAAGTGGAAAAACTAGCTAAATTTTAGAAAAAAGCTAAAACTTAAAAAATTTAGAAATTACTGGCTTATTTGAATTTTTTTGGGTTAAATTAGTTAGTTTTACTAAATAAAGCTAAGTAATACATAACTTTATAGGTGTTTACTCACAAAATGAAAAACAGCGAACAAATATCAATTTTTAGTAAAATGAATTTTAAAGAAATATTTAATATTTTTTATATGATCATTTATATAATACAAAAAATTATTGTATTGGAAATATTCATATTTTTTTAGCGGAATATACATTTTACTTGTATGTCCTTCATGAACGTTTTGTTAAAAAAATCTTTATTTATATAAACTTAAATCCATTATTTCCAAGCCGTTATGATATTAGCACACATTTAGCTACAAAAGTTGTAGTATGACCATCCGTCTTCACATGCAATAAAATGATAGCCAGCAATTGTCAAAATGACTTCAGCTCCATAAATTTTACTTGAACACACTTAATTTAAATGCTATTTCAATATTAAGATGTTTGCGGTCAAATGCCATTTTTAGTTTTTATTTTAATTTAGCAATCAAAAACTACATAAAGTTTAGTAAATAATTTTGTAGAAAAGAATTAATTTTGTGTTAAATTTTATTATTTTTTTAAAAAATTATAACATTTCTTAGCAATAAAATACGCAATTGACATAAACTTGACGATTCACTGCAACCGATTTGGCTTACTACAGTTTTTTATTGCATTTGAAGACAGAAAGTATAGCAGAAAAAAAAATTCACTTACGTGCTTGAAAAAACTCATACGAGACAACAACAAATTGTACTTGTTTTTATTGCTTTGAAGTGTTTCATATTATTTATTTACAATTATGTATTCATTTTCGAAACAATGCAAGAATACTAGAATTTTTGTAACACCAGCAAAAACCAGCTTTTTTAATAAACATATCGCTAGATTTCTATTAAAAAGCTAGATTATTTTTTTTTTGCCAGCTAAGGATGGAAAAAATCACAAAATATAGCTGGAAAATGTCCAAATTGGTAAAACAATTTTACGTAAAAACTAACAATTCTAAATTTGTTCAAGCAAAAAAAAAAAGAACAAATTTTTTTTTTTTTTTATTAAACAGTATTTTAAATACAATTTACTTACAGACTACGATTAGTCAAAATTGACTAAGTAGCAGTTTAGTTTGGATGATTTTGTGAAATTTATTTTACATGAATTTCATTTGTTTTTTTTTTGCAGAAAACGGAGTTTTATTATAAAAACATCATACTGGTTGAAGCGCCACTTAAGATCTTATTCATTAAGACCTGAGGTGTTTATAATAAGCGGGATTTCAGGGTTAATGTGTTGTATAAGTTTAATTTCATGTGTTTCAGATATGGTTTGTATCTCTGAAGCTGTTGTGTTGATTTTTAAAGCTCTGTGCATATCTGCATCTCTGGCATACCATGGAGCTTTAACTATGTTTCGTAGCACTTTGTTTTGGAATCTTTGTATGATTTGAAGCACACTATTCTTCGCACATCCCCAGATTTGGATTCCATAAGTCCAGACTGGTTTCATGATTTGTTTGTAAATCATAAGCTTGTTATGAGTTGAGAGAGCCATTTGTATTTTCTATATTTTATATCTAGTTCTTCTCTTTTCTTTTTTACATGCTCCTTCCAATGTAATTTGGCATCCATTGTTATACTTCCAGCAGGGCAGCTTGTAATTTAGTAGTTGATGTGTCGATGTTCTTGTCGATGTACATAATTACGGTGTCGTCAGCAAACGTACCAACAACACAATTTGCATTGACAGGTATGTCGAACGTATACAGCAAGTACAAAATAGGTCCCAGAATGCTACCTTGAGGAACACCAGAGTTTATGGGGTATATACATATTTGACTTGTTTAACTCTAAAAAATCTGCCTGATAAGTAAGACTCTTACATTTCACAATATTGTTTTGGAAGAAGATGATTTAATTTGTAAAGCAAACCTTTGTGCCATACGTCAGCAAAAGCTTTCGAAACATCTAAGAATACAGCAGAGCATATTTCCTTGTTTTCTAGTGCTATTTCAATCGAATGAGTAATGCGGTGAATTTGCTCAATAGCTGAGTGATTTTCACAGAAACCGAACTGGTGATTTGGTATTATAATTCTCTCATTAATAGTGTTTTTAAGCCTTTTGCTGAACAGTTTTTCAAAAATCTTAAGAACTTGCTTCGCTTGGGCTTTTGCCTGGTTTTAATATCATAATAATTTCTGAAACTTTCCAAAGGCTTGGCACATGTTTTAGTTTAAGAGCAGCATTAAATATATTGGTAATTTTGACTACGTCTTGATGAGGCAAATGTTTTAAAAGGCCAGCAACAATGAGATCATATCCTGGACTTTTTTTTCATTTGAAGAAGACTTATTACTTTTTTGACTTCTGTTATTGAGAAAAAGAACAAATGATGTTAACATTTTATTCAGTATTTTTCTGCAATGAAATTGAAAAAACATTTATGTATGTATAATATTTATTTATCAATTCAAATTATAAATTTCCATTTGAAATTGAAAATATAATTTTTTATTTAAAAAACATCAATTAAAATTGATAAATTTGAAATTAAATTTAAAAAATTCTATTTGAAATTAAGAACAACTCAAATAATATTC
Organism: Delia radicum; assembly: GCA_021234595.1. Taxonomy (NCBI): domain Eukaryota; kingdom Metazoa; phylum Arthropoda; class Insecta; order Diptera; family Anthomyiidae; genus Delia; species Delia radicum. The sequence continues at coordinate 109,163,036 of CM037855.1, read as the reverse complement.
AATTGATGTTTCAGAACTTTGAATAATTTTTCGTAGTTTTTGAGTTTTCCAAAAATTTTCCCTAATAGTAAAAATTTATTTTCACAAGTTTGTTAATCTTTTTTTATGAAATGATGAAGGTCTATAAAACACTTGTCATACATTTTTATGAAACTCTGCATAATATTTATGAAGTTTTCATAAAATTGATAAAGATTTTACTAAAAATTCATGACAAATGATTTATGAAACAATTTCATCATTATGAAGAAACTTTTTCCCTGAGTGTAATTAGTATTAAATAGCAACAAATAACAGTATTAGGTTATTACCATATATTCCAATTGTATGGAATACTTTTTGGTATAAACTAGTAAAGGGTTTTTCAATAAGGCCTTGACAACTTTTTTTTTAAATAAAACGCAAACTATTTGTGATATTTCCATCGGCCATCGGCTTGAATTCTTGAGTCAGCTTGATCTTTTATGGGTGTAAACCCAGTTCTTGAGAACGCCGCGGAATCGACTGATGTGGAACGTTTGCTATGGACGCCTGAACGGCAGCGATATTTTCGGCACTTCGACCATCCCGTTGTCTCACTGGCACGGCAGCATCACAAAATGAATATGTAGACTCAAATTGTTATTGCTTGTCTACTAGGGTGAGAACGACCGAAAATTGGAGTTAATGCTCTTAAAGTTGCGGTCACCGACTCCGAATTTCGGTAGCACATTTTTATAATTTGCATACGTTGCTTGTTCGTGTACTTTACCATGATGAAAATGTTGAGTTTGCTGAAAGTAACAGTTAGATGATCAGTGAAATAGTGCGTTCACAAATTAAATTCAAAGTTGTCAAGTACCTATTGGAAAATGTTAAAATGTTTAACATTCAGAAGAAAATGGATTGTGAATTTTATGCAGAACGCTTTTTTGTTTGCAAAACGATTTTGGATAGATAATGTATAGGCACAGTTATACATTCCATCTAAATGTCCCTTCAGTTCAAACGACTAAAAGAGGCGTAATGACTTTCAGAAAAGATTTTTATTAATATTTTTCGTTGAAAATCGTAAATAAGTGTGTAATTAATAATTACAAAATATTTTCTTTTAGTTTTTGTAAAATCTAACTGGTTAATACTAGTGAAAATTGATATAGTAAAGGATTTTTAGAAAATTCACAAATATACGCCTAATACAAATATTTGATATTACGCAAAGCCCTTACATTTAGTTGTATTTAGTCCTAGAGACTACACTCAAAAAAAAACTATCCTAAAGTTAAAGAAATTTTCCTTAAATTAAAGAAAATTGGGTATGATTTAGCACTATTGCTAAAATTTCTTAAACGAATTATACAATTTCCTTAAATTTAGGGAAAAAAATTAACTAGTTTGTATTTAAAACAAGTACACAAATACTTTGATATTATGCAAGTTTCCTTCTAATGAGAATATTTTTTCTTAAAATTAAAGAAATTTTCTTTAACAGAATTTATATTAACGGTTTTATTTTTCCTTATTTTAAGTAAAGTGTAATCAACTTAAAGAACTTTAAACTTGAAATAAGTAAAAATTAATTCAGTTTTTATAAAAAAATCTTAAAAACAAAAAGACATTTTCTTCAACTTTGTTAATACAATCGTTAAATTAAGTAAAAGTTCTTTAATAATGTTCCAATTTTCGTTAATATTTCCTTAACTCAAAGCACTTTTTAACGTGAAATAAGAAAGTTTTTACTTTTTTCAAGTATGTTTTTCTTATTTTTAATCAGAAATTTACTAGTTTTAAGGACATGATTACCTTGAATTTATTATTATTTTACTTTGTAATAGGAAAAGCCATCGTATAACTAAGTAAATTATTTACTTAAATTGAAGAAAGATATACTAATTTTAAAGATTTTTACTCAAATTAAGTATTAAGAATTTCTTAATTTGTTGTTACAGTCTCTTACTATTAAAGAAAATCGTGAATAAAATAAGTATATTTTTAGTTTGAAAAATCTTTATTTTTATGAATAAATTTCCTTAAATTATATTACATTTAATATCTTTAATTTTAATAACATTTTCTTAAATAAAGTATTTACATTGTATTTATAATTTTAATATTCACAAGACTATCGAATTCGTCGTATTTGTTATACGGCCTTATTTTTAAACATACAACTTTGGAAATATTTTACGCCATAGCACAAATACAACGTATGCAATAATCTTGTGAATTGGAGCAAAATTTTGAAATAAATATAAGAAAATTGTTAAAATATTTGTATTTTAAATTAAAAATAATTTAATGTTAAAATTGAATTAAAAAAGACAGAATGTGATATACAAGAATAAAATATGAGTGGAATTAACAGTTGTAAACAAATTACTAATACAATGACTTAGGTCTTAAATAGCTAAAACTGTTTAGTACATTTAGTTGGATTGGAGGAGATTGTAAGGAGTTCGCCTCTAATAATTTAAAATCTAGCATTTCATCACCAACTAAATAGGACAAATATTTTTTCTCATATGATAGTACATTTAAATTTTGGCATAAAACATATATTGTATCATGCAAAAAAAAAATTTCTTGGATCCTTAGAGCTTTCAAATCTGGATCATAAAAAATAATTATATAACCTTTTTTGTAAACAGTTACACATTTCGCAAAACTGGAATAACATGTACAATCGTTTATATCATCCATGCTACCAAAATGCTTCACTAGCTCATTGTAAAATGATGAAAATTTTACATTGCCCGAGGCATTACCCAAGACATAAATTTTACTTTGAAAATTAAGAACCTTTTCGGCAAAAGATATACTAAATTTTATTGCTAACGATAATGGAACATTTCTACGTGATGTTATATTTTTGGTATATGATTTAAGTTCTCTGTGTTTTGATTCAAAGCCAAAAGTCCAAAGGTTTATAAATGGTCCAGAGTTTTCTAATATTGTACAGTAATGAGAAAGGAAGTGATGTTTTGGTTTTAGAGTATCCGAGAAAAGTGTGACGATTGCATATTTTCTGCATATTTTTTTTTATATGCATCGTTTTATAAGTTCCATCACTATGCTTAATTTTACGTTTACCATCCCTAAAGTTTCAATATTAAAATGTTCCCTCATTTACAGAGTTTCTATTCCATTGTTTTAATTTTTATTTTTTTACACTATTTGCTCTCTGAGTATTAATCAATGGGATAGAAGAATTAAAACTTACTATTGATTGTACCGTTAATTTAATACGATCACTTTATGAACGGATTTATAGTATTATATTTATGAATGAGTAAAGGAGATGAGTGTCTTTGTACCTAATTTTTTTGCAATTTCTAATTATCATGAAGGAGGTAAGGCAACGCCTAAAACATGTTGTACATATTATTCCGAGTGTGACTTTTGAAGGTGTAGCATTAAAATTTCGTGATTAAAAATCTTTTCATTAAAACAACGTGTTAAAATATTCTATATCTACATATACTTCCACGTTTAATTTTGAAACAAGTAAATCCAAAATTTTAATTAATTATTTTGGAATTTCGGCAAATTGGATATTAACAATTGGTAACAAATAATTTTGACACCTTCACCTACCAATTTAGTTAAAAGTCAAAGCAGAATAATATACCCTTGGAAGAAAATCGTTACGGTTGAAGACTAAAGGTAAAATTCTAATATTATTTCGATAACTTCGAATTAATTTTAAATTTTGTTTTAGGCTTTATCCAACTATTGATAAAGTGGGATTCTGAGGAATTGGATTCTTCAGGTCCCACCGATATTTTATTTGTCAGCGTGGCTTTACTGGTCAAAGTGATTTTCTGGCCAACGTCATTTGATTTGTCATCGTGCTCTAATTTGTCAACGTGTTTTTTTTTATTTGAGGCATCAATAGCTACAACCTAGGCTATTGATTACATAACACCGCACATGTTTTCAACCATGCCTCTCTATATTTTCATCATCAATTTAAATCCATATAAATTATTGATTCCTCCGTATTAATTACCATACTTTAAAGGAAAATATCCATTTACTGGCAACCGGACATTACGCTGTCCTAAAACGAATTTTGGAATTAATTGTCGTATACCGGCACACATATCGTTTCGTATTTTAACTTGATTAAAAATCATTTAAATTATTTAAAAAAAATCATAAGTCTATATGTTTGCCTATTTTCTTATAGCATTACCCTTTAATCCTAATTTGATAAAATTTGCATATAACTATACATAAATATATAGTTATAATAACCCTTTTGACCTTCTAACATTTCTATAATTATTTTTTTTTTAATTTCATTTATATTTTAATTTTAAATTTCTAATGTGTTTTAAAGTCGGTCCGTTTAAAAGTCGAAAATTGTACTTTACTATTAAATAGTACCGTACCGTACCGCAAGCTGACACATCCCTATTTTCTTAAGTTTTTTTTTCTTCTTTATCTTTAAGTTTAGTTTTCTAATATTGTTTAGTGTTAATCAGTCAAAAGAGAGTATAGTATTTTAATTTTTTCTTCATTCATAAAACTTCTTTTTTTGGCTGATCATCACTTCTCTTAAATTAATACGTAGTAAATTTATGGAAATTTAATTGATAAAACCCTTTTAAAATCAAGAGCTCAAAAGAGTTAAAAGCAACAAAAACACCATCTACTATCAATGCGCAGGCCTGAGCATCGAGGGATGACAAAACAGAGTAAGTTTAAACCTAATATTTGGTATTATTGATATTTGATTATTTTTCCATAAATTCTTTGAGTAGACAAATAGTATTCATAAGACTATATTTTTTTTTATTTTTGACGGTCCGTTTTATACTTTCATTTAGCCATAGAATATTATGTCTCATTTTTTTATAGTAATATACTATCATAATATACCTTTAGAATTAGTAAAATGTCACATAACTAAGTTTTTTGTGAATAAAATATTTAATATGGATTTTGAATAATGTTGTTTTAAAGTGAAGAGAGCCATCCAAAAGTAGTTGCTTAGGTATAGGGGTTCTTAACCAAAAGTGCAGGGCAAATTTTAAGAACTATGGTTGGAGTGGGCATTGGTCTTTTGACATCTATAGATCAACTTTTGTTGTGCATTTAAATAAATTTTGTATTAGTTTCCGTTTTAGAATAACGTTTATCGTCGGTCCGTGCAATAAAAGATTTTATTCAAGATATTTATTTTTCTTTCTTAACAACACGTTCAATTGTTGTATATGGTATTGCAGGGGGAAGGATAGACAAAGAACCCAACCCCATCCGGCGAGAAATAGCCTTTACTTGAACGTGTAGTCTTTTCCTTCTCTTGAAACACCATCCTTTAAAATTTTGTCAAAATAATCGTAAAAAAATACCATTACAGCTGGCGCCCAACGTGGGGCAGATGACAGTCTGAAATTTATATGTAACTTTAAATTTTAAATCTTGTTACTTACGGAACTGTCATGCTCTAAATTTTTTTTATTATTTTTTTTGGAGAAAGTTAGCATTTTTGTGTAGTTTATTGGAACTACTAGATCTATTGTGAAATTGAACATATTAGACTTGTCCGTAAATGAAACTTCTTTGCGATCTCTTTTCAAGCTTCAACCCAATTTTTTTTATTTTTCAATCTATAGCTACTTGAGGGAATATGGAATCGTTTTTAGTGTTTGTTATGGTTACTTGGGAGTATTACTTTTTGTTGTCATTAGGGACAGATAAGTAACCCGGTAATCAAACCTTCGTTTAAAAATGAGAAAATAGTCTCTCATTTAAGTTTTCATCCTTATTTTATTGCACAATTTTTTTTCTTTTCACTCAGCACTACTTTAGTTTGGCTTCTCGAACACTTTAATACTTTTATGAAATTTTTGTTTTTCGATTAACAAATCTTAAAAATGGATACTTGTTTAATTTGTTCCAAACCTATGGACAACCCTGAGGCATTAGTTTCGACTGCATGCCAACATTGTTTTCATCAAAATTGCTTGATACCTTACATTGAAAAGACACCATTTTGTCCGTCTTGTAAAAGTTTGGTTAGTAACACTACACTTGTTAAATTGACTTTACCTTTGCCTTTAACTTTACCCACTGTTACCTCAACTCCGCAGGGGGCGAAAAAGAAAAATTTGCCTAAAGCACCAGGTCGTCCTACACGGGCTCATCCCATATTACCTGAGGATTTAAATTTATCATTACCCCTTGACGAGGAGCAAAACTCTACTCTTCGTCGCTCAGATAATCGTACAGTCGTCGATAACAGACAGAATGAAATATCTAGATTGTACCAAATTATTGAGAATTTAACGAAGAAAATAGAAAGACTCGAAGTTAGAAATGCGGAACCACCACCATTTCCTAGAGAGTTATTTCCCCCTCTTAATACCCGACCTTCTTCCGTTTTTAATCAGCCAAATATTGAAAATTATGCAGAACCACTTCGACCTTCTTCTGTTTCAAATTTTCCAAATTTGAATAATAATGAGCAAGGTCAACATAGAAATGTTAGCTCTATTTCTTCGGTGGCTTTAACTAATAGCAGCAAAGTCGCTAATTTAATAAATAGTTGGAATGTTAGGTTCGACGGTAGTTCATCTAATTTTCCAGTTGGAAAATTTATTTACGTAATTACGGCGTTGACTAATGATAATTTAGGTGGCGACTTTCAATTATTATGCGATCATTTCCACATTTTGGTTAGTGGTAGGGCGAAAGAATGGTACTGGAAACATAGAAGCTCAGTACAGAGAATTACTTGGGAACCACTTTGTAGGGCGTTGAAATCATATTTTGCAGACCACTTTTCAGACAATGATATAAGAGAGTTGATTCGGGATAGAAAGCAACTAGCAGGGGAAAGCTTTGAGGATTATTATTCAGATATTGTAAAATTATGTGACAGGCTTCAATATGCGATTTCGGAAACGGATCTTGTCGAAATATTAAGGAGAAATTTAAGACCTCAATTACGTAAGGAGTTATTTTATGTCAATATCACTCAGGTTTCACATTTGAGATATTTAATGCTCAGACGTGAGCTTTTGACAACTGAAATGGAAAAATATAATTCTAGACAACCACCTAAAAGGGTTAATGAAATTCAATGTGAAGAGGAAGGAGAATTCGAGGAAAATATTTCTGAGGTTGATAAATTTTCTGAGGTAGTTTGTTGGAACTGTAGACAAAAGGGTCATAGGTTCACCGATTGCTTAGAGGAACGGTCAACCTTTTGCTACGGTTGCGGTGCAGAAAATGTATACAAACCAAATTGCACAAACTGTCAGAACCAGGGAAACGGAAGAGCGAGCGGTTTCCGCTCAAAGAAATAGAAACTTCCAAATCAATTTGTACACAAACTTCAAATATTTTAACAAACTTCAATTTAAATAACAAACCAAAATTAAAACCATTAATACCATACCATGAACGACTTTTAAGATATCAGGAAGTGAGAAACAGGATATTTTGCGAGGAATTTACTCTAAAGGCAGCTTCTACAAAATCTCAAAAACGTGATACGAAAAGACTACGCGAGTTCTGGAAGAAAGTTGTTTCTGACAGAAGGGCTTTAAAACTTTCTATAGACTCTATTGAGCGAATCGATGGCGATATAAGACCATATATAAAATTGGAGCTTTTTGGAATGAATCTTCTTGGACTTATAGATACGGGTGCTTCTATAACATGTATATCAGGATCAGCTGCTAGGAGTTTTTTAGATAAGGACATTCCTTACAAACGCTTAAATGAATTTGTTACGGCGGCAGATGGGAAAAGATATCATGTTTTAGGCTATTTATACACCAGTGTAAAATTTCATGGTTTACAGGAAAAAATTCGGGTATACATAATACCGGATTTAAAACAAGATCTGTATCTAGGGTTTGATTTTGTAAAAACTTTTAACTTAATGAGACTTGATTTGCTTGAAATAAATAGTATTGACTACACTTCCTTGGAAAATTGTCATGACCTAACGAGTTTAATGCGTAGACAACTGGATGACGTCATAAAATCGTTTCCTTCATATGAGCGCGATGGTTTAGGGAAAACTTCTTTGTTAGAACATTCGATAGAAATTTCAAAAGATTCGAAGCCGGTTAAACAGAGATATTTTTCTGTTTCTCCGGCTATCGAGAAATTGATTCACGATGAGGTAGATAGTATGTTGGCCATGGACGTCATAGAGGTGGCTCCACCAAATTGTTCTTGGAGTAGCCCAGTTACGCTGGTTAGGAAGAATGGGAAATCAAGGTTGTGTTTGGATTCAAGGAGGTTGAATGCGGGTGACAATTAGGGACGCATATCCCCAGCCGAAAATTAGTAATATACTGTCCCGATTACCAAAGGCTGAATTCATTACCTCCTTGGATCTCAAACACGCCTTTTGGCAGATCAGTTTGGCCCCGGATTCCCGTGATATGACTGCCTTCACTATACCCAACAGACCCCTATATAGATACAAAGTTATGCCATTTGGTCTTACAAACGCTCCACAAACCATGAGTCGCCTCATGGATATAATAATACCGGCTACCCTAAGAAATCAGGTATTTATATACCTAGATGATTTACTTCTGATATCTAGAAATTTTAAGGAACATTTAGATCTATTGTCTGAAGTGGCAAATATTTTGAGAAAATCTGGTCTCACGTTAAACATTGCAAAATGTAAATGGTGTTTGAGAGAAGTGAGGTATCTAGGATATATTATTGGCAATGGAGTCATCAAAACCGACCCAGAAAAAATTTCAGCAATTAGGGATTTACCAGCTCCGAAGTCCGTCCGCGAAGTGAGAAAGTTTCTTGGCCTTGCCAGTTGGTACAGGCGTTTTATCGACAACTTTTCTGGTCTGACTGCACCAATTTCGGACTTGACGAAAAAGACGAAGACTTTCATGTGGACCCAAGAGGCAAACGAGGCGTTTGAAAATTTGAAAATTTGCTTAACATCGGCACCGGTATTAATAACACCGAATTTTGACAAGCCTTTTGTAATTCAGTGCGACGCATCCAAGCTTGGTATTGGAGGAGTTTTAGCACAGGAAGATACTGAAGGGGTTGAAAGACCGATTGCCTTCTACTCATATAAACTAAATCAAGCACAGAAAAACTACTCCATTACCGAGCTTGAATGTTTAGCTGCACTGAAATGCATTGAAAAGTTCCGTGAATATGTTGAGGGCCACACGTTTAAAGTCGTGACGGACCATGCAAGTCTTCAATGGCTTATGCGACAGACGGACTTAAACGGACGATTAGCGAGATGGTCTTTACGACTTCAAGGGTTTGATTTCTCCATCGAACACCGGAAGGGCAGCCTTCAAACTGTTCCCGATGCCTTATCTCGACTTTCTCTTGAAGCCATTTCTCCTATAGAAGTAGAACCTGAAATCGATTTACAATCTCCTTCTTTTGATAGCGTCGAGTATTTGAAACTTAGAAATTCCGTTTTGGCCAATGAGAATGCTTTTCCTGATCTTAAAGTTATAGAGAAATTTGTTTATAAGCGCACAGAATTTTCAAATGGCGATCCATGTAGCGAAGCCACTTCTTGGAAATTATGGGTGCCTTTTGATCTGATTAGTGAAGTCATTCGCAGGGCGCATTCTTTGCCTAATTCTTCTCACGGTGGCGTAGGGAAAACTTTGGAGAAAATCAGACGTAACCTGTTTTGGCCAAAGATGTCCTTACATGTCAGAGATTTTATATCGAAATGTGAAATTTGTAAACAGTCGAAGGCTCCAAATATTGTTTTGAGACCATTAATGGGTAATATGATTAAATCAGAAAGGCCTTTCCAAAGGATCTACATGGACTTTCTTGGTCCGTATCCGCGGTCCAAGACGGGACATGTAGGTATTTTGGTTATATTGGATCATCTTACCAAATATCCTATTCTGAGACCCGTGAAAAAATTTACGTCTATGGAAATTTGTAGTTTTATTGAAACCCATGTATTTCATTCGTTTGGTGTACCCGAGTTTATTGTCACTGACAACGGTACACAATTTAAGTCGGTACTTTTTGAAAATCTGCTAAATAAATATGGGGTACAACACATATTCACCGCAGTGTATAGCCCTCAATCAAATTCATCAGAACGTTTAAATCGCTCCATATTGGCGGCTATACGGTCTTATCTGAAACAAGATCAGCGTGAGTGGGATTCTCATCTTGGTTATATTTCTGTTGCGTTAAGAAGTCTAGTGCATACTTCTATTGGCTATTCCCCATATCATGTTTTGTTTGGTCATCCTATGATTACTCATGGAAAGTCGTATGAACTCTTGAGAAAAATTGATTCCTTAGAAGATGGTGAGAATATTCAGCACTCAGATAAACTTCAAACTATTCGCGAAAATGTAAAGAAAAATTTGGAAAGTGCCTACAATTCATATCAAAAGTCGTACAATCTTCGGTCGAGACCCATAGAATATAAAGTTGGAGATGAGGTATACAGGAGAAATTTCGCTTTGAGCAGTAAGTCCGATAGTTTTAATGCTAAGTTAGCGCCTAAATTTATAAAATGTAGGATTGATAAACGAATTGGAAATTGCTACTATGAGATATCAGATTTGCAGGGTAAAAAGATTGGCACGTACCATGCCAAAGACCTAAGGCCAATTTAGCGATTTCAGTATACCGTTTTCAGTTTAATTTTATATTAAGAAATTTAATTAAAATTAATCTGTGTTGTGACGATTGCATATTTTCTGCATATTTTTTTTTATATGCATCGTTTTATAAGTTCCATCACTATGCTTAATTTTACGTTTACCATCCCTAAAGTTTCAATATTAAAATGTTCCCTCATTTACAGAGTTTCTATTCCATTGTTTTAATTTTTATTTTTTTACACTATTTGCTCTCTGAGTATTAATCAATGGGATAGAAGAATTAAAACTTACTATTGATTGTACCGTTAATTTAATACGATCACTTTATGAACGGATTTATAGTATTATATTTATGAATGAGTAAAGGAGATGAGTGTCTTTGTACCTAATTTTTTTGCAATTTCTAATTATCATGAAGGAGGTAAGGCAACGCCTAAAACATGTTGTACATATTATTCCGAGTGTGACTTTTGAAGGTGTAGCATTAAAATTTCGTGATTAAAAATCTTTTCATTAAAACAACGTGTTAAAATATTCTATATCTACATATACTTCCACGTTTAATTTTGAAACAAGTAAATCCAAAATTTTAATTAATTATTTTGGAATTTCGGCAAATTGGATATTAACAATTGGTAACAAATAATTTTGACACCTTCACCTACCAATTTAGTAAAAGTCAAAGCAGAATAATATACCCTTGGAAGAAAATCGTTACGGTTGAAGACTAAAGGTAAAATTCTAATATTATTTCGATAACTTCGAATTAATTTTAAATTTTGTTTTAGGCTTTATCCAACTATTGATAAAGTGGGATTCTGAGGAATTGGATTCTTCAGGTCCCACCGATATTTTATTTGTCAGCGTGGCTTTACTGGTCAAAGTGATTTTCTGGCCAACGTCATTTGATTTGTCATCGTGCTCTAATTTGTCAACGTGTTTTTTTTTATTTGAGGCATCAATAGCTACAACCTAGGCTATTGATTACATAACACCGCACATGTTTTCAACCATGCCTCTCTATATTTTCATCATCAATTTAAATCCATATAAATTATTGATTCCTCCGTATTAATTACCATACTTTAAAGGAAAATATAAATTTACTGGCAACCGGACATTACGCTGTCCTAAAACGAATTTTGGAATTAATTGTCGTATACCGGCACACATATCGTTTCGTATTTTAACTTGATTAAAAATCATTTAAATTATTTAAAAAAAATCATAAGTCTATATGTTTGCCTATTTTCTTATAGCATTACCCTTTAATCCTAATTTGATAAAATTTGCATATAACTATACATAAATATATAGTTATAATAACCCTTTTGACCTTCTAACATTTCTATAATTATTTTTTTTTAATTTCATTTATATTTTAATTTTAAATTTCTAATGTGTTTTAAAGTCGGTCCGTTTAAAAGTCGAAAATTGTACTTTACTATTAAATAGTACCGTACCGTACCGCAAGCTGACACATCCCTATTTTCTTAAGTTTTTTTTTTCTTCTTTATCTTTAAGTTTAGTTTTCTAATATTGTTTAGTGTTAATCAGTCAAAAGAGAGTATAGTATTTTAATTTTTTCTTCATTCATAAAACTTCTTTTTTTGGCTGATCATCACTTCTCTTAAATTAATACGTAGTAAATTTATGGAAATTTAATTGATAAAACCCTTTTAAAATCAAGAGCTCAAAAGAGTTAAAAGCAACAAAAACACCATCTACTATCAATGCGCAGGCCTGAGCATCGAGGGATGACAAAACAGAGTAAGTTTAAACCTAATATTTGGTATTATTGATATTTGATTATTTTTCCATAAATTCTTTGAGTAGACAAATAGTATTCATAAGACTATATTTTTTTTTATTTTTGACGGTCCGTTTTATACTTTCATTTAAGCCATAGAATATTATGTCTCATTTTTTTATAGTAATATACTATCATAATATACCTTTAGAATTAGTAAAATGTCACATAACTAAGTTTTTTGTGAATAAAATATTTAATATGGATTTTGAATAATGTTGTTTTAAAGTGAAGAGAGCCATCCAAAAGTAGTTGCTTAGGTATAGGGGTTCTTAACCAAAAGTGCAGGGCAAATTTTAAGAACTATGGTTGGAGTGGGCATTGGTCTTTTGACATCTATAGATCAACTTTTGTTGTGCATTTAAATAAATTTTGTATTAGTTTCCGTTTTAGAATAACGTTTATCGTCGGTCCGTGCAATAAAAGATTTTATTCAAGATATTTATTTTTCTTTCTTAACAACACGTTCAATTGTTGTATATGGTATTGCAGGGGGAAGGATAGACAAAGAACCCAACCCCATCCGGCGAGAAATAGCCTTTACTTGAACGTGTAGTCTTTTCCTTCTCTTGAAACACCATCCTTTAAAATTTTGTCAAAATAATCGTAAAAAAATACCATTACAAAAGTGTCATGTATTCTTTATTGTGAAAATCAATATGTTGTTTTAAATTCACTATGTCTAAACTTGTGAATTCTGTTAATAACATTATGTCAAGTAACTCTATTAAGTTTAAGACAAATGCCCATAAATTGCTATTAACATCCACCAAGTCTCCAATTATAAGGGGAAAGAAATGAGCGAAAGTTAACATTTCACTTCCTGACATTTTTAAATTGAATAATTTTAAATGATGCAGTTGTATTGGGGGAGACATGTTTCCAATGTCAATTTCTCCATAATTAAAATTTTGTTTACGTAGATTAAACAGTTCTAAGTCAAAACTTTTATTTTTAATAAAGCTTAAAATAATATGACAGAAATCATATTTCAGTACACCTTCTAACATATCATGAAGCAAATCACAATAAAAATTTTCCACAACATGGTAATTATTTAAATTATTAAAAATAGAATTTTCCCTAATTCCTGTACATTCTGGGTCACTTGAAATAATATCTTCATTATAATTTTTTAAATTCCTTAATTTGTTTTTTTTCTTCTTCGACAATTGTTTTTGATTGTATTTTATGTGTTTTACACATTCTACAAAAATATTTTGCAGAAAATGAACGTGAAAACCCCAAAACATTATTGAGTGCTAAATTGGCTCCAACGATCAAACCTAAAGCAAAATAAACAGTTTTTTCCCCTCTTTCATTATAATTTCTATACCATTTTTTTCTAAGTCATTCAAAACTTCAATTAATCTGAAGAAACATTTGTCATTGCCAAAATTTTTCACATCATTCGATTTAAATAACGCAGCTATAAAAATGTTATTTAATTTAAATTTTAAAAAATCAGGAGCTGTTGGGAATGAATAATACACTCCCAGTAGGCTTGTGCTATGTGATCCAAGAGGATTATTTATTTCAAAATCATCAAAATAAAGAAAGTAAGGGATCACAAATTTATTACAATATTGTTTACATTTATTTTTCCATATTTTGCCATTACAAAAGTTTTTAAGTGTGTTGCTTTCAGATATGTACTTCATATTTTTTTCAAATGCCTCATATATTCCATCAATTTCAAAAAAAATTTTTATTTGAAATTTAATTGAAAACAGTACTCCTTTCATTACAACTGTATCAAGAGTGTTAATGTGATTAACTACTATATTGCTAACAGCATTATTTAAATGAATAATTTTTGGGCTTTCATACAAATTTATTTCAACCAATTTTTTTATAAATTTATGTTCTGAATCAAAACCATCGAATGGCTTATTGCAAAATGTTACAAGTTTGTTGAGGTTGTTCTTTGTATGCTCCAAGTCTGTTGTTGTCAATTCATCAATTATTTTCTTCAATTCATCTCTTATTGGATGAGTAATATTGTTTTCAATATTTTTTTGAAAATTTGTTGCTTCTTTCCTAGAAAAATTTTTGTTGCCATAAGTTTTTAAAGTTAAGTCAAATGAACGTCTCAATAACAATTTAGAATCAGTGTTTCCATTTTTTGAAACGTTAATACCTTGCATTGAAAAGATATTATTATTATTTAAGCTTAAATCGATATTTGTATTTTTTATAATATTAATTTGTTGTTCATCAGAAATATCAAAATGAGTATTTTTTATATTATAATTTTTATTTTGAAAATCAATTTCACTTGGTATATTAATATTTTTATTTATTGCCAAGCTCCTATTGTGTTCATGTAATGACCTGTTTGAATTTTCATACTCGTTTCGCATATGTCTTGAAAATGTTTTAAAGGAATTAAATTTTTGAGAACATGAAGAAAAGCCACATTCATATACATTAGTTGGCGATAAATGATGTAGATATTTTATGTGACAAAACAGTTTTTGGCAATCGCTAAATTTTTGTTTGCAAACAAAACAGTAAATATCCATTTTTTATTTTAAAAGTCAGATTTTGTTTCAGTTGAAAAATATAATTTATTGTATTTAAAAGTAGTATTTGTAATGAATATCGATTTAATGAAATGATATAAAATAATATTAATAATTGATATAAATTAAATAAAAAGTTGTAAACAAATATTTTGATTCAGTGGAAAAGTAATTTTATTTATGTACTAATTTTAAAGATATGGGAATGCAAAAAAATAATTTTATATTAATTTAATCAGAGATAAAAAATAATATTATTTGTAATAATATAATGTTCAAAATTGATATTTATTTTGCTTTAATTCCAAGTTAAAAAAATATGTTATATATGAAAATAAAAATAATGGATTTTGAAATAAGAAATAAAAATATAATAATAATTGTGTATGAACAACAAATCATTTTTTTTTTGTACCAATGTCATTTAAAACACTACTTAAAATTGCAGTTTTTTCCTCATTTTTTAAATTTATTTTGTAGAAATATTCCTGAAAAAATAGCCATACAATTTTACAGTCGGCAGGATATTTTAAATGCAGTACATGGAATATCTTGAAACCAATGTCAACACATTGTAAAATATTTTCAAATTTGTAAAAAACGTTGGCATAATATACAAAAAATTCCTTCACATCAAAAATGGATTTACCTATACAGCAAATAATTGGTTGAAGTGTCTCCTTGTTTTTGAAGAGAGTATCAGTAAGAATTTTTATTTTTGAGGTAAACTCTAAACTCGATGAGGCAACAATTAAAAAAGCATTTCTAGAATCTTCTATGGAAGTTTTTGAATATTTCTTTTTTTTTGGATTTACAGGATCAACTGAGCACTTTCTTGAAGTTGGTTTTAGTAACGAATGTATTATATATACAATCACACAGCTTTGAATGTCTAAAATATAAACAAAATATAATAAGTTTTAAGTGCGAAAAATATATTCAAAGTAAAACTACTATTTAATTCCTATAAATAATATATTAAACAAATAATACTTTTTTGATGGTTTTTATCATTATATTAAATTGATGATCTTAGAAGACAATTCACTTCAATTTACAAATAAGATATAATATTATGCAACTACTTTTTTTCTAGACTACAATTACCGGAATTATATTTGGCCTCTTTAAATTTGTTCAGTATCTCCAAACTATGAGGATCTTTAACTTGTTTCTCTATTAAACATAGAATATCCTTAGAAAAGTCTTCCCACTTCTCAAACAACAATTTTGACGTATTTGGATAAAGTTTAGAAAAATCTGCATCAATCTAAAATATATTTGTAGTTATAACAATTCATTTGAGACTAAAATGTGACCTAACTAATTTATGTCCAAACGACTGTTGCAACAGTGGCCACTCATCAAATATTTCAGCCAATGTCGTTTGACCTCTACTAAATGATGATCTTAAATCATATGTACTATTCCATTTTTCTAGAACCTCATCGAATGGGTCTATATTATTTTTAAGCCAATCTTTGGTGGAAATTTGATTTTCGTCTGAATATATTAAAAATATTCAAATTAAAATTGTTATATACATAGTTTGTCATGACCAAAGAAATTTTTAGTACCTGGTAAACAAATTTCTGTATTAAAACTTATTTCATTAATGTTTTTAGTTTTAGATTTAAAACTAGGTTCACAAAGTCCCTCTTTTCTAAGCTTCCCAATAGAATTGTGGTATTTTGCATACAAACTCCCTTTAGGTTTTTTGCCTTTTATGGGAATGTAATACATATCCTGTGAATATAATAATTTTTTATATATGTAAATTGAAACAATTCTTTGGTATAATAATTTAAAAATAACTCACTTTATTTTCATTTATAAAAGATTTTGAAATTTTGTCTGCCAATGTTTCAAACGATTTTGGAGTTGGATTTATTTGTTTTTCAATTAGATACTCTACCATGCACTTAGCAAGTAATTTTCTGTACTTATCATCAAGCGCATTATTTATTTCATAAAAGGTCAAAATTTGTTTTCCAACACAAGAGGATTTTAAAATGCCTTCAATAGAAATCTAGTATTTTTAATAATTAATATCTAGCTCTTTTTATTATGTATTTAAATTCTTTAAAAATAGCTTAAAATTTTAATTCTTTAAGATGAAAATGAGATTTTAATGGATATATAATTTGTTGTTATAAAACATTTTTACTTCCGAATTTTGTAAGTCGTTCAAACGCATTCACATTAATTAGTATGTAAGTCACGTCTCAAACGACTTGCAGAATCAGGCCATTATTTTCAAATACAATTTTCAGAATGTCAACCAAACTTATAAAGCAAACGGAGTTAATTGAGTTTATTTAATTAATTCTTATGATTATTATTATTATTTTATATTAAATGTATGTTTAAGCAGTATTTATAAAAGAAATGCAAGCATATACACATTTTTAAGCGTTTAAAAGGGCTTTAACAGTTTTTACTTTTAAGTTAACATGAAGGAGATAAAATTTTTTTGCAAACTCAACTGCATTTTTGCATATTCAAAATTATCTCATCTTCGAAGTTAAAAGAAACAATTTTTTAAAGAACTTTATTTTTCCTAACCTCTTCTAAGCTGTTTTCTTCAATACATCCAATAAATTAGATGCAGTGTTCATGTCTGCTGCAACAGGTTGATTTTGTGAAACATATACATCTATATTCTGATAAAAAAATATAAAATTAAATAAAGTTATATACAAACAAAAGTGTTTACTTGTTCTTTTTGCCAATTTTTCAAGTTATACTCAAAAACCACTCGTGGACCATAAAGTTCTTTGGGAATTATAACGTCTAAATGATGGCAGTTTAAACATTTTAAGGTCTCCGTGTTTATTTGGCAATCTAAGGTTTTTGAAATAATGATTATACATTATTATTTGTGGAGTAACGTCCAGTAACCCAAAAACGTTTATCAATATTAAATTTAAATATAAAGTGTGTTTCGCTTTAAAATTTTGGGTTGTTAAATTAAAAGTTTTTTAATGTACCGTATTTTTGTGATTTTTAATTTAAAATTAAATAAATAGATAAGGGTAGTCAACGTATAAATCTAACTGAAATATGTTAAAAATTTATTTAGAATTGAAAAATTTTGTTGATTTAAGTTTATTCAACTAAATTAAAAATTTGATACAATTAATAAACTGTATATAATATAATTCTTTTGCAATAAGATAATAAAATTAAGCCGTACTTAAGGTTATACCGAAACGTAATAAGTTGTGACAAAGTCAGATTCTTTTTAAGGACAATTGATGAATACTCCTAGAGAGTATTTTAGAGAAGGGATCCTTCTGTGACATAACGCGCTATGGCAAGTGCACCGAGGTTCCATTAGGCTTCCCAATTATCCAATCAAAGAATATTATTGCAAAAATTCAAAATTTTGTAGCTTTATTTCATAGTTTTGTAAAAGGGAAATCAAAAATTTCATAAAATTGTACAGTCAGAAACATATTTGCTTTAAGTTATGTTTAGTTTTGGTCGATATATGCATGAGTAACAAACATTTGACGTTTTTTAATATTCAAGTATTTTAATTATTTAATATTATTTTTTCTACCAACACAAAGTCAACATTACTCAAACATTACTTTAGTCAAATTTATTTCTAGCTTAAGCTGTTTAAGAAAGACTTAAAAACTGTACAAAACAAATAAACATAGAATTTTTTAACTTTCCTACATAAAAAGTATAAAATAAAGTTATTTCATTCTGCATTCAGGACAATAACCAACATTATTTCGTAAAAGCGCATGCATTTAATTTTTTTTATCTTATTGCGAAAACAATTTCAATATTCTTTAATAAATTTATTATTTTCCACTGAATATACAATTTTTTTCATTTCAAATAAACTAATGTAACTATTAACAAAATTTGTTGATTCCCAAGACATTTATACAAAAAATATTATAATTGCAAAAATACTACATTAAAACTATTGAATATTGAGTTAATAGCATTAACAAAAATCTATACATCCCAAAACTTTTAAAAAGCAATTCAAACTTATTAACTTACCAACAAAAGTTTGAAAAAACTGTGAACCTTTTAGTGACTGTAAAAGTTGAAAAAAATCTAATTCCGAATCCATTTGCTGAAAATATTTAAATTTATTATTGGTCATAGTAATTTTAAAATAAATTTTTTTGTCTTTGTAAATTTAGAAAATGAAGAGTTTAATAAGTTATAATTAAAATACTTCAGCAAATTTTCAGGAAAATGTACTTTTTAAGAAAAGTCAGTTTTTTATAACAAGTAAGAGTGTTAAATGTGTACTTTTTATAGAGGATACTTTTTATAAAGGGTACTTTTTAGATAGGGTACTTTTTATAGAGGCTACTTTTTATAGAGGATACTTTTTATAAAGGGTACTTTTTATAAAGGGTACTTTTTATAAAGGGTACTTTTTATAAAGGGAACTTTTTATAAAGGGTGCTTTTTATAAAGGTACTTTTTATAAAGGGTACTTTATATAAGGGGTACTTTTTATAAAGGTACTTTTTATAAAGGGTACTTTATATAAGGGGTACTTTTTATAAAGGGTACTTCTTATAAAGGGTACTTTTTATAAAGGGTACTTTTTTTATAGGGTACTTTTTGTGAAGGGTGCTTTTTAGCGTGTTTTATTTATCTATTTTTAATTAAAGAATGTTTTGAATTTTCGTTTTAAATTTCAACATTGTTTTTTATTTGAATATTTTTAAAGTAGCTAGACCAATGTGCAGAAGGAATTTATGAGTTAGTTTTTATTAGTACTATGACGTCATTTTATCGTATGATAAACAAGAGATGGCAGCATGAATTGATAATGGCTCACTCAAGGCTAAATTGGTGTTACAACGCGCCACTTTCGTAACCATAATGCACTTGAACATCTCTATTGTAAACTATTATGTACACACTAGAGTTGTGCATAATCGTTCTTTTGAGTGATTGTTCATTTCTGTTCAGAACAGTTAAGTGAACTAGTTCGTTCTTTTTGTTCACTTGTTCAGTGAACAAGAACTGATTAATGTTCGTGAACA
This sequence comes from Delia radicum, assembly GCA_021234595.1. Classification (NCBI taxonomy): domain Eukaryota; kingdom Metazoa; phylum Arthropoda; class Insecta; order Diptera; family Anthomyiidae; genus Delia; species Delia radicum. The sequence goes on along the minus strand of CM037855.1, from coordinate 109,143,082 downwards.
ATATGAACGAAAGAATAAGAACTTGTTCACATAGTTCAATTTAATGAATAGTTCAATTGAACTAGTTCGTTCGTGAACGACACAACTCTAGTACACACACACACACACATGGTTTTTCAATGGATACACACATTTTTTGAGTAATGTTAACAAAAAAAAATTATCGATGCATTTTTTAGTCAACACTTCTACATTTCACTCAAACAAAAAAAGCACATTAACAAATTTATAAATTTTACTTATGTTATTCCCTAATTAAAAAAATTATATAAATTAATAATGAAAATTTACTTACCGATTAATTGAATTTATTTACCACTTTTCACCTTTTTTTATTTTATTGTATAATTTTTTAAATTTCAACTTCCGCACGTTGTTATTGTCCGATAATTTGTTTGCAACTAAACGCGACTGAAGAGAATTTCTTTTCATAAGTGTGCGTCTTTTTTTTTGTGATTTTGTCGAAACCACATATCTTTGTTGCAAGTATATGATTAATATAGTTAAAGTTATATTTATTTAATGCTTATGATCTTTACATAATTTTAAGGCTTAACATGTTATATTTAAAGCATACTTCTTTAATTCAAGTATACGTTTCATAAAAAAAGTAAAATTGAGAATTTATTCGCTTGCTAAGTTTTTTCTCACACACATGTACTAGTTTGTATATGATCAAGTATAAAAGACATTGCGCCAAGTACGTGATAGTTATATTTAAAGATATATTTCTTTAAAATGAAGATTAGTTTTTTTAAAATTAAATCATTGTGGCTTTCAAGTTAATAAAGTGCTTTGGATTTAAGATTGTTATGATTTCTCTTTTTCGATTAATACATATTGTTGCCTTTTACTTGTTATAAGTATGGTGAATCATTATTTTAAAGAATTGGTTATTTAAAACAAGTAATTTTTACTCAGTTTTAAGACATCTTACTTTGAGTTTCTATTTAATTATTTTTATTTTTTTTTTTTTAAGGAAAATATCTTTAATTTAATAACACTTTATACTTAAAAATATATTAAGAAATTTTTTAGTAAACATAGGTATATCTCTCTTAGTTTGTGTGAAAAGTTTATACTTGGCATAAAGATGTAGAAACATTTTTCCATAAACATTTTTCTTTACTTATTTTTAGTATGTTCAATCTTAAAAGTAAAGAAGTTGTCATTAAAAACAAGAAATTTTTCCACAGGTTAAAGCTATATTACCTTGAGTTTCTGTTTGAAATTTTTTTTTAAATTTATTTAAGAAAATTTTCTTTAAATTTATGTCACTTTTATCTCAAAATTGAATTAAGATATGGTATATTTTATTTAAATAAAGTTTTCCTTATGTTAAAGAAATTTTTTCTTGATATGAATAAAACTATGAACTTGGTTTAAAGAAGACCAAAACCTTTGCCAAAAATTGAAGAAATTTTTGTCTTTAATCGTGTTTTTCCATACTATTTTATTTTTATTTGTTTTAAGTATGTTAAGTCGTTATGGTAAAGAATTTTTCATTAAGACAAGTAATTTTCTACACAGCTTATAGAATTTCTTACTTAATTCAAATAAATAATATAAAAGAAACAACATATACTCTTTTAAGGGAAAAGAAGTTTAAAAATTAGTAAAATTTTCTTAACATTAAAGAAATTTTCTGTTTTTCAAGGAATTTTTACTCAAATTAAGGAAAAAAATTTTTACTTAATTTAAGTAAAATAATTTCTTTATTTTTAGGATACTTTTTTTTTCAGTGTATAATTAGTCATAATTAAAAAAGTTTTCTTATGATTATGTCTTATGATTTTTTAAATTTTAGTTAGTTTTAACTTTATGCACCTTTGTACCATATAATTCTTTCATATAGAATTTTTTTTTTAATTTGCCCCACTGAGCACAATATGAGAATGAGAGAAATAATTAATTTGTATGTATGTTAAAACAACATACTTGGCGTATGATGAATATTAATTACATCTATTATATTCATCATACGCCATGTTGTTTTGAGATGTTAACTATCTTTCGATGGTTTTTATTTATTGATTTTATTTTTTATTTCACATTGCGATATATTGGATTGCACCTTTTTCTATATCTCTTTGAGACCCAGGCTCACAATTGTGAGCTTGAATGATTTGTCCTAAAACTGCGAATATTTCCAATAGAAATAGATTTATTTACATTAAAAAGATATTTTAATATAATCTAAATGACATTTTATAAAATATGAATAACTTTAGGAAATTTAGTAATACTTTTAAATTATTTTACGTTGAACTTGAGAAATCCACCCCTTTTTCAATGCAGCTTGGCTCTAAAAGTAAAAGTTTTGAAGAAAAATTTGGAGAAACAAAAAAGTTAAAGCTTGCTTAACAAACTCTTTTGCGACATTTTACTTCGGCGATATTTACTTTAAATGTCTTTTTCTCAAAACGGATGAACCGATTTTCGATCGTTTGTTTTGTACAGAACTAAACAATTATGTCACTGGCATTTTATAATTTGTAACTAATTTTGTTTTGAAAAATAAAATTCTGTGATTTTTTTGGGTGTTTTTTTCATTCTGGAGTTTACCATTTTACTGTGTGTCAAAAAGTAATAAACTCGGCTACGTCATGGACTGAAAAAATATTTGTTTTTTAAAAAAATTACAAATTTTATTCCCGGATGACTACACATGGCTCTTTTTTTTTAAATAAAGGGTGTTTCATGAAATGGCCACTGCGACTGACGCAGTTGTCCGAATTTTAATAATTTTTATAATTATACAAAATATTGTTTAATTTTCCCCGTAAATAAAATTTTTTGAATAAACCATATGTTTATTTTTTTAAAATGTTTAAACATTGCGTCGAATTTTTAATTATCCCAATGGCAATGGCATGTTTACCGTTAAAAAAATTAAAAAAAGTTAAACTGCCGACTATTGACACAATTAACCCAAACATAATTTATTTCTGAAAATATCATTAAAAAATTTGTTGATTTCATTTGCATTGAACTATATGTCAGCAAAAGATTGTGATGAATTTGCTAAATTTTAAATTGTTACAATTATCAAATGCTTTACCAGTTCTATCGGTTGAAATGCTTGGTACTTTTTTTGCAGTTCGATGATATTTTGGAAGTCTAAATTGTTATATATGAGGAATTTTAAAAATTTCCGACGCTCTCAGGCAAATTTATTTCAAACATGGTTTCGAGTATGTCAGAAATATATTTAGTCATTTCACCTTTCCTGAAGAGCTATCACGTGGTGCGGTAAAAAATAAAATTATTATATTAAGCTGTCTAAAATTAATATCTGTAGAGTTTTATGTGAAATAAATTATATACTATTCATATTATTACTTTTAATTGTAATAATGTGGACAAGAAATATGACTGTAGTGAAAGCCACTAAATCAAAGCTTTTTATAAGCGCTGAAACCCGCGCTTATTTTTTTGGTGAAAACTGAAAGCATTAACCCTATATGGATCAAGTTACACAAAATTTAATCGAATGAAAAAAATGTTTGATCCATTTAAAGGGTTTATAATCTAGATGTCATTATTTAAATATAGTTTCATGGGTCTTTTTTCCCCTGGCCAATAAGAGTAAACTCGCTTTTATATAAAAGGACCTTTCGGAATGGTATGCACTCTTTACATGTTCAGAAAGAAAATATGTATCTGGAGTTAGAATATTGTTGGTGCTTTTTTTTAACGGATTAGAACCAAAAAATTGTGAACGCTCCAAATTTTATATGCAAAAAGTTCCCTATTTTGGGTCGTCGTATTACCTTCCCCGCTGGTTTGGAAGATTCAAGATTAGAACTTAATATTACGTCACTTAAGCCTGTTCCAAAGTACTAAGTAAGAACTGGCCGAATTGTTTCCAAAATTTGTGCATAGTAACATGGATGTCACAATCATATATCTAAATATGTATAATGCTCTCCAATATACTCCTGCGGGAAATCGACCAGTCACTAGTTTCGGTTTTGTTGTATGAAAGTGGCCTGTACGTCTAACATGGCAGGCGGTAACCTATGGATCACTTTGTGGCGTGGCGAATACCTCTACGGAGGTAACCTATCACCGTACCGATTGAAATTAATTTGCTAAAGGACAAGTTAGAAGTAGGCAGTGTTAAAGTAAGACAATTTTAGGATTTATGTTTAAATGTTTTGTTATGTTTTTAAAATTATCACCTAGCAGGAGTGCGTGTACTTGTCGAAGAACTGGTGAAAAATGTTTGAAGGAAAACTTGTCACATATTAAGCGCAATGAATTCTGTTGTAAGGATAGTTTGCATGGAGTAGTTTTGCGACATACCATTGCACTGGTCTAAGGGGTACTTGTCTTCGGGGATGTGAAACGAAATTAGCAAGTAACCTGTCACAATTCTTTCAGAATATTAGATATTATGTACGAGCAGCTACATAGCCCTTCCGGAATCAGTCACTGCACTTTTACAAAACAGTGCGTCATGGCCAATTCAAAAAGCCTGCCAAAATTCACAACAGAAATCAATTTTAAAATTATTTTATTTTGTATATACCCAACAAAAAACTATAACGTTAAATTCATTATAAAAATTTAAATTCGGAACAGTACATAAACTAGACAAAAGTCCGTATGCTAAAAGTATAGATTTTTTTTATTTGCTAACATTTGGTATTACGAGGGGCGGATCAATAAGTCCGTGACTTTTTGAATGAAACACAGTTGTTTTTGCAAAAAACTAAATTTATTTTTCAACATAATCTCCTTTTAGCTCATTACACTTAGTCCAATGTTTCCCCAATTTTTGTATCGCTTCCAAAAAATATAGGATTTTTCGAGGTCCATAAAATAGGCGTTCGTTTGATCAATAAGTTCATCGTTGGAGCTAAATCTCTTTCCACCAAGCCATTTGTTTAGGTTTGGAAATATGAAATATACACTGGGGGCTAAATCCGGAGAATATGGCGAATGAGGTACCAATTCGTAGCCCAATTCATGGAATTTTGCCATTGAGACTGCACACGTGTGCACCCGTGCATTATCTTGATGAAAAGAACTTTTTTCTTGGCCATATGGGGGCGTTTTTTTTTTTTTAAATCCTCGTTAAATCGGTCCAATAATCATAATATTCGCCGGTTATTGTTTTTTTGACTTTTGAAGGTAATCGATGTGGATTATCCCGCGTGCATCCCAAAAAACTGTTGCCGGTACCTTATTGGCCACGATTACGTTTATGGTCAATTGAGAGCAAACGCGGCACTCATCTTGCAGACAGCTTTCTTAAACCCAACTGATCAAAAAATCGAAACCACACTGCCATACGAAATGCCTATGGCACCAACAATCTCACGCACTTTTACTCTTCGATCGGCCAACACGATACCGTGGATTTTTTCGACATTTTCGGGTGTATTGACCCCAAATGGCCGTCCAGAACGTTCAGCGTCATTTGTACTTGTGCGACCACAACGGAAGTCAGTAAACCACTTTTTTACCATGGAAATCGATGACGCAGTATTTATCAATAGTATTTATCAATCTTTTCCTTGGTTTGATTGACGGTTTGTTTTTACAAAAAAAATAATGTTTAATGAGCACTCGAAATTCACTTTTCTCCATTTTTAAAAAAATCCACGAGGTTGTATGTTTTCAACAGCTGTTAAACGCAAAGTAAATGACGGAACTTGATCAAAATTTGACAGTAGTCTATTAACAGGTGGTACTTGCTTGATGAGAGCAGTGTTGCATTTCATATAACTACGAGGGAAATTCGAAAAGTCACGGACTTATTGAGCCTCGTATCAAACAATTTCTATAAATTTTTTTGTTTCAACACTTCCAAAAGAACTTCATGAACATTTCAATTTTGTATGCTACATTATAATTCTAATTCACAATAATACTCGTATCAAAGAATTTCAGTTATTTAATGTGTAAAATAGCCATTCACTTGAAAAATCGCCATAAAAATCGCCAGTCGCCATTTTAAAAATTAACTTGCCAAACGAGTTTTAAAATCGCCACGTTTGGCGAGAAATCGCCATATCGTACAACACTGGTCACTATCTAAACAGCTTTTTTAAACCAGTGGAGTGCTACGTCTTCATTTTTACTGTCACAAAGTCGGTACAGATAAAATGCCTTCAGTATTATGTCCCCTTTGTAGCAGTTAATCGACTGAATACTTTGCAATAAATGCAACGGTTTGGAACGAGTTCAATGACCAGTAAAAACTTCAATGACCAGTAACAACCCCAACTATGTTTTTTTGTTGTGCATGTAATATAGTATATCACATAAGCCAGATTTCATTCTTTAATTACTTAAACTGTGGAGGTGGCAGTCAATTTAAAGTAGGACTCTTGGAAGTAAAATTAAAATATAAAGTCCTTCTTTCTTTTTTATCACTTTCACGTAATGATTGTTATGATAATATCTGCAATTCAAGAAATTAGCCTTTTAAAATATTTATAGAAAAATTGGTGTAGGGAACACAAAATTTATTCGATCCATTTAGCACTTTCACATAATAATGATAATATCTACCGTTCAAGACATATTTGACCCCACAATTCTTTAAACAGCGGATGTGGCATTCAATTTTGTGGTGCTACATTTTTTTTTTTAATTTGTTATCTAGTTTTAGAAGAATTTGATGTAGATACTAAAAATATTATTTGATCGATCTAATATTTACATATAATAATAGTTATAGTAATTAATATAAGATTTGACCCCATAATTATTTAAACCGCGCATCTTCGTTTCAGTTTTAAGTTGAATTTTTCTGTAATTTGACATCAATTTCCGCAAAAACCAAATATGTTTTGGAAAAATTTGGAAACCACATTCGGACTTAGCACGGAAAGATAGTTTGAACATTTGAAGTTTCAAGCCCGAAAAAATCAAAATTTATATAATCGAAAATTTTCGCCATTTTTTTTATAACTTTTACAGCACTCAAAAAACTGATTTATGCGAACATATTATTGCTTTTAAAAGTATTTTAAAAAAGATAATCTATAAGAAAAAATTGTGTTCCACTAATTTGAATTTTTTTAATTTTTAAAATCTGAAATCGTACAGTTTCGTAGTTTTTCCCATATAAAGCCAACGTTAGCGATATATAGGGATATTAAGCTCGTATACTATAAAACCAATAAAAATTAAAATTTGAACTAACTAATGAAGCCAATTTTTACATTTCTACATTTTATAAAATGTTTACTTACAAAAAAATTATATGAATATAGAACGAAGCCTATGTTTGCAAGGGTACTTGAGCTGCGTTCATTTCAAAAACCCACATATGCCACAACCTATTTTTTTGTCTCATTGTTCATAGCTTTATATTCTCTTAATTAATAAAGTTAAAAATTAAACTAAAACAATTATTTATTTTCTAAATCTAGATTTCTGACCCACTGTATGTTAAAGCGAATGCAATTTGAAATTAAAGCATTGTAAAAATTTATAAAACTGTTTTACAGCTTTAAAGGAAAAACATGAACAACAATTTTAGATTTTTTGCTTAAACTACGTTTTTCAGTTTTTTTTTTTTTTTTTAACTACACAATGTAACATTTTTCCCCAAATAACAGTTTAAAAAAATAGAAAAAAATTGTGTTCTTTGAATAGCTTTAAAAATGAAGGTGGACAATTTTTGTATTTGCATACATAGTAAAAATACATACATGGAAGTGCAACTGACAGGTAATCAAAAATTCTTATATTTTTTCTGCTGCAGCAATATAAAAAAAGTTATGCATTTTAATAGACTCAGATAGTTAAGAGTATTTAAAAAATTGTTTTCTAAGTTAAAAATTATTTATTTATTTTATTAGTATTTAGGGTCCTGCACAACAAGATTGAATCTTATAATTATAGTACAGGAACAGATAAAACAAATTGATCTCAGTGATTACAGTTTTAGATTTAGAAATTAAAATTAATTTATAACATTTAACATTAAGTTGACAATTATAAAAAAGAAAAAAAAATAAAAAGATGAAAAAAACGCATAATCTATATATAAAAAAGGCAGAATTAGTTTGTACTTTCTGTTATGTTACGAATCAGCTGTTTGGTTTCTGTTCAATTGAAAGTCTGTATGTGTGCTTAGTTTTTACTTTTTCGTTCTGTTCTGTTGCGGACAATTCTATTGAAAATAGAATTCAACATTAAGTGACAGCATAAAGTGCGTTATGTATTGGTTTGCTGTGAAATTTTTTTTTTCAATATTTGAATCAGGAATGATAAAGTTGGTACTATAGTACTTTTTATGGTACTATTTGAACCTCAAATGTACCATGATACTCCTATGACTCATTTAGTAAGATTTACAAATTTTTCTATGTATGGATTTCTTGGTCCCTTTAAAATTCAATAATTATTAATTCGATTTGCAGTCTATATGAACAATGAATTAATTTGGAACCAAATGCTGTGAATTCAATCACATGATTACACTGAGTGCGGCTGATTACAGGTGATTATATTAGAGTTTTATTAACCGATTAAACCAATTATTGAATTCAATCACTAAGGGTTATAATTATTATTAACTAATTTTGATTTTCAAAAAAATAAAGAATAAAAATCTTTTAAAAATGTGAAATTGACTATTAGCTTAGTGTTTTTAAAATCGAATGAGTTTACGAACAAATTTGTTTGCTACCAATCACAAGGATTGAATTCGCAAAAAAACTGTGAGAAACGTAATTCAATACAGCAAAAATTAATAGGACGTTCAAAAATATTAAAAATTTGGTGAATTTAAGAAAAAATCTCAAAATTTTAATAATTTTTTAAATCAAAATCAGCTAATTTTCTTAGTACGCACTGCTCGTTTTTACATAGCTTTATGTACATTTTTCCAAAAAGTTTGGTATTGCAAATGAGCAAAATCGGTCCAGCGGGTCAAAAGTAATTAGTGACAATGTGAAAATACCTCTAAATTTTTCATACAAATTGGTGTATAATGCACTGTATATTATTAGAATTCATTGTAGTGTCTGATGTATAAAAGATAACGTCATATTTTTCCACCAGACGCTAAGAGGTGAAAAATATTTAAAATTCAATGCAAATTTTTGTTTCTCCACAAAAAAAATTTTTTTTCACCCCAAAAATAGTTTTGTTACCTCAAAAATGTTTTTCACGACACAATTTATTTTTTACATCCAAAAAAGTTTTTCACCTCAAAATTTTGTTTTCACATTTTAACATATTTTTTTTCTTTAATATATTTTTGTTGTTTCATTTGTAATTGTTCATTTTGGAGGGTACAAAGATTTGTTCGTTAATTTATATTTACATTTTTTTTTTGACTTTTGATGCCGAAAAAGTACTATTTTATATGCAGGTTGGTACTACTTTAAAATCGCATTTATCATCCCTGATTTAATTGTTTTTGGTTGGAGTTTCTTTTACTTGAAAACAGCTGATTCCTTTCACAGAAAAAGTAATTACAAAATATTACCTACAGAACAGAACGACACAGAACGGCAACAGAAAGTTAAAACTAATGAGGCCTTAAAACAAAACATATTAAACTACTGTAGTAATGAAAAGAGACGATTTTTTAAAGTGCGTTGCATTGCTGGTTGTTTGTAGGGTGTGTGGTAATGTGTTCCAAAGCCTAATAGCGTTTATATAAAATAGATGTTCCGAGGCGAGAGTGTGATGAGTCGGAGGGATTAGCCTTTTTCCCCTTTCAAATCTTCCAAACCGAATATTATCAAATAGATATCTCGGCTTTTTCATATAAATTATCTTGTGCAGTAACATAAGAACTCGTATCTTCATTAAGTTTTCGAAGGACACTCCAAAGATCCTGCTTGAGAACTATGATACATGACTGCACCTCCTAAGCCCGTATACAATGTATACTATACATATCTCACAATGTTGTTGTATGCAACATTAAGACGACTTTTAGCGTCACATTTAGCAAATAGTTCGCAACCATACAACAGACCCGGAATAACGTAAGTCTTGGCAAGAAGCAATCTTACCTTAAATGGTGTATAAAATTGTGTTGCCCATAGAGATCTGAGCTTAACATATGTTTGAGCGACCAAAGAGTTTATATGAGCTCTCCATGTTAGGGTACTATTCAGAACTATGCCCAAGTATTTGGCTGTGGAAAAAATTGAGATCCTTTGATTGTTGATGAGTATCTCCTTGTCGATAGCCGGGTTAATTGATTTTTTATGAATCATGAGGCATTTTGACTTGTTAGGGTTCAAACAAAGACCATTTGCCATAGCCCTGTGATGGATTTTACATAAGTCAAAATTAAGTTTGTCAATGTTATCGTTTACGGATTGTACCGGGGGCTACTTATGTATAACTGCACATCATCTGCATACATATGTACTTTACAGTAAGAGAGTTGTGAAGGAAGTTCGTTGACATATAAAGAAAAGAGAAGCGGTCCCAGAATTGAGCCCTGAGGCACACCTCTAGTTAGATTCAGCTGTTGAGAGGATAAATTATCAATACAAACAGACTGTGTACGGTTAACTAAGTATGATGAAATAAGTTGAGTTGAACTTGATGAAAAATTAAAAAGATTTCTTAGTTTTACACACAAAGTTTGATGGTTGAAGGTGTCAAAGGCCTTAGAGTGGTCAAGAAGAACCAAAAAGTTTATCTTGTTACTATCCAACCCTCACCTAATGTTCGCCGTTACTGCAGCAAGAGCGGTTAAGCAGCTATGATCTGGGCGAAATCCTGATTGCCATTCACTCAAAAGGCCATGTTTATTGATGTATTCACTAATATGAGAGTAAAAAACTAAAAACAAATTTCTTGCTTATGATTTTCCATAAATTTGTGTTAAAATATAAATTTGTATTTAGAGAAATTTTATTGTTAATTCTGATTTAATTATCATTTGTAACAATATTTGTTTCCTGTCATTTGGATTTACAATATATCAGTGGTCTTTATTTTCATGCCTTTGCTAATCCGTGGCAGATAGTTAATGCTTGTAAATATTCAACATACGAAACAAATACATATAGACAGGTTTAACCCTTAACTGCATGTCGTTTACATATATGTAACGAATACTTTAAGCCCATGCGACACCTTGTGTATGAAACTAATTTTAAGGGGAAAAAATTCTAATTTTTCATTCGTCCGTAAACGCTAAAATGTGGAAGTTTTTTGTGTTGTTCATAGTCATAAAAGTGTATACAAACTGAAAACTCATAAAGTTTGGAATGTATTATTGATTTAAAAAAACAATGTATTCATTTGTTTCAAAATTCGTTAAATATTCAGGTTGTTACAGAAATGTAGTAAAAATATACTTATATACTTAGAAATACACTTAGAATATAATTTTCTAAAGGTTTGATGTCATCGGAGTCGGAGTCAGACCTTAGAATTTCTCCATCATATCAGATTTTGAGCTATCTTACAGTTTTTTGCTCTATTCTGGACATTATAAAACAGCGAATAAAGTTTTATTCAAAAAGCCATTTATATCATTTGAAAGTCATGTGTCTGTTGCCTTCAAATTCAGGTTTAGCCTTTCCAATATCTTATTCCTTCTTGGAGTAATCGTCCTTTGATATTCATTGGTATGGTTGGTTTGGAATTCTACATTTTTTTTCAAATTCACACCTTATGTACAGGGCAGCGCTTTCATGCAAATACCTGTTTTGTAATGAGTAAAACAAATTCGATTTGCGAAAATCTTTTCGGATTTTATTGCAAGTTTTTGCATATTTTGCATTCAACTATTTGGCGTTCAAGTAAGAGGAAGAATTTCAAAATCTTGACAAAGCACTTAGTTAAAATAAGAAACATCAAATTGTAATTAGACACATATATCGTATATTATTTCAAACCATCGCTATCGAATTATTAATTAAATTTGAAAAAATCAAAATATTTTTAGTGCATATTTTCTATTTTTTGTGCATGAACTCATGCTTTACTCAAAAATAAGTCGAAACTGACTTTCTGTTACCCAATATTGGCCCACTCGTAGATACGCTGGGTATTTGTGAAAATTTTGTAGTAAATATTGCTGGTACACTCAAAAAATTTCTGCTGTAAATATTTGTAGTTGCTTGAGTTGTAATACAGTATCTTTAATTTTAAGTTAAAAAAAACAGTCATTTATATAAGACATTTAATTTTTGACTAAATTTGCAATTCATTAAAAAAAATAAAACAAAAAATGTTTGTTTATTTTTTACTACATAAGTTGTTCATTTTTTGAACAGTAAAGAAAAATCACAATGAAAATGAAAATTATTCAAGTTCGAGGCCATACTCTATTTTTCTTTATTAGGATATTGTCCTAACAAATAATCTATAGAGTTTTTTGTTTTCAAATTTATTATTTGACCCTTTCAGGAATGTGTTAAAGATCTATTTCGGGAATTTTCTAGGTTCCCATCATCAGAACTCGTTTTGAAAGAGGTAACAATCCATGCCAAACATCAAACATTCATATAAACTAGTTTACTCAATACATGAGAACTAATATATATTATAAAGGGTCCGCCAAATAACTTTTTTTTTTTTTTGAAAATGCTATAAAAAAAACTACTTTTTTTATTTGAAAGTACAATCCTTCCGGTTAATAATGGAAAATAATTTCATTCAAATGGCTGACTCGGCTGGGCATGCAGTAGCCTACACGATCGGTCTAATTTTTAAGCACATTATCGATTGTGTGCAGCTGTATTTCCACCTCTTCAATTTTTGTGAACAAAAATTCGTTCAACATGGCCCGATTACGATTGCTATTGACTGTAACGGCCACTCCTTGCTCATTTTCGAAGAAAAATGGCCCAATTATGACTCTGGACCAAAATCCGCACCAAACAGGGTGACTCGTTTTGGGTGTATCGGCACACATTCTGCAACATTACCATGATTTTCAAAGTAATGTCGCAATATTTCCCAGCGTTGTTCAAGCGTATACACAACCATATTCGTTCAGCGGAAGGATAAAACTAATTATCTGTCAAATCAGACATGAGCTAAGTGTTACCATTCACGAAATAAGCACTAGTTGAAAAAAAAACGTTAGATGGCGGACCCTTTATGAGCTGGAAGTAAAAGATTATCACCATTGATCAAAAATAAATTGAAACTTGTTTTGTTATGTGCAAGGTCCACCTCAATACACGTATTTTGTTATTTTCCTCCTTTTTATTTTTTGTTTCGTTTATAAACAAAAACATGGTCAGTAAAACTAGATTGTATTTTGTCTTTTATAAAAGTTTGATATAATAATTATTAAGAAATAAAAAATTATGTTTTTTTCGACCTTTAATTGTGCAATGAAATGAAAATTATTCAAGTTCGAGGCCCATACTCTATATTTGTTTATTAGGATATTGTTCTAACAAATAATCTATAGAGTCTTTTGTTTTCAAATTTATTATTTGACCCTTTCAGGAATGTATTGATAGATCTGTTTCGGGTTTTGTAGCGATTTGAATTTGGCGGATTTTGAGGAAATTGTGCCTTTTGGTAATAACAATACCGTGACAATTGTAAAGGCAAGCACAATCTCTTTCACGCGAGTGCCCTAGTAGATAAAGATTCCAACAACTTAGACAAAGAGCACAACCCAGTGATTTTGGTGCCAATCGTCAACAACGCAACAATGTTAGCAATATAATAACAACCGAAACTACATCACAGACTTTCCCAATGTGCTGAATTAAAGCAGCGCCCCTAATAGTTGGAATCAACAACGCAACATTAATAACAATAATAACAATTATTTCTCTTGATGAAATTAAAAATCTTACTATGGAGTTTATTCCAAACTTAAAAAATTGTAAGAGCAAGGAAGATCAATTCGAAGTAATTATTATTATATTTTAAACATAAGTATATCATCGTGGAACTCCAGAGGCAATTCGTAATAAAAAGAAGAACTCTTTAAGTTCTTATCGCAGAATAAAATCGATATTTGTCTTATTTCTGAGACGTGGTTAAACTAGTAGAGGGGGTGGTGTTGCAGTACTAGTTAGGAAAAATATAGAACACATATTGATACCACCATTACAAACTTCTCTCATTGAAAATATTGGGGTTACAATTCGTATGTCCAACGGTAATGTTATAAGCATATATTCCTGTTATTTTCCCGGTGGGTCTGCTGGTATAAACAATGTTAAAAAAGAACAATTCAAATCGGATCTTCTTAAACTAACGATGGCTCATGAAATGTTTTTACTCGGTGGTGACTTTAATAGCAGACACAGCTTATGGGGTTGCCAAAGATTTAAATTGTTGGGGAAATTTGCTCTACGAAAAAATAGACCCCGAAAATTTCCAAATTCTTTTTCCAAGTGACCATACTTATATCCCTTCTTGATCTCTTTATAACGAATATCGCCAATAGGCTCTCATCTGCCACAGGCATTGAATGATCTATGCTCTAATCATCTTCCTATAAAATTAACTATAACACACGAATTCAAACTGTGCTTTGACTTTAATAGGGCAAATTGGACTAGCTATTCAGCATATATTAAAAGAAACTTGAGAAATTCAAATGATGATACTAATAGCAATTGTGAAAAAATTGATACGTTGATCTCATCATTCAACGATACTGTTCAAGCTGCAATAAACCATAGTGTCCCCGCAGAATAATAAACCCAAATCATCAACTCTACCACAACACATAAAGGACGAAAAATCTCCCTACATGGGATTTCCAAATAGATTCTATCAATATTTCAATCTCCATGTTCTTAAAATTTATAATACTCCCTTTCAATTCCAATCACTCTTTAACGAAATTAGAGATACATTACGTGACTACAAGTTTATTTTTACATATGGGTCAAAATCTAATTTGGCAGTCATCTACAGCATTACAACTGAAAACGACACCATCAAGGCTTCATACCTACCGCATTATAGCTCAATATTTTCGGCTGAATTGAATGCCATATTTGAAGCTATAACGTATTTAAAAACCTTGCCGGGGAAATACGTAATTGTTCCGACTCACTATCGACGATAAAATCTATTGCAAATATTGGCAATAATACTCCATATCCTTCGCGTATCAGGGAAATTTTAATCCAGAAATATTCGAATATAAAACCTTGTGGGTTCCCGGTCACTGTAATATTAAGGGGAACGAATATGAGGACTTAATCGCCAAAGACGCAGTTACAGCTCCAGTCTTAGCGACTAGTAACTTCGACCAAAAGGATTTGAACAAATTTATATACGATCAGTACCACTCTTCTGCCAGAGAACGAAATTTTAATGCACCATATGACTGGTATACGACGATCAACAACGATCGAAAAACCATTCAAGATTCATTATCACCCGATAAATTGACACATGGACACCTGATTAACATTAATGAACCATCTTATTGTAACTGTAATGTAGGTACAAAGAGTCCTCAACATATCCTTTTAGATTGTCCTAAAATTCAGGACAACACGTAATCGGATATTTCAGAATAAAGATCCCAAATCGTTCCTATCTAACCCTTCCACAAACAATATACGCACAATATCAAATTTTAAAAGAATCTAATCTATATAACAAAATCTAGTGATTTCAATAATGTATAATTATTAACAAACATTAAAAACTACAAAGACTATCTATAAATTAATCTCCTATTAATATAAATCTATAAATGTGAAATCCTTATAATTAACTTACTCCTTTAAGTCTAACGAGCTGAAGGCCTACGCTGCCATTGCTCAATAACAATTAGCATTAAATTTTCAATTTCGTGTTAATAAAATAAATAAATATAAATAATGTATTCAGAAGAAATTGGAAACGTTTTCGGGACACATCTGCTCTTGTAAGTACAAAACAATATAACCATAGTATATCGGAAGAAATAAAGAAATGGAAAAATAATTCATGGAACAATAAACTTTCTTACTAGAAAGGGGATCTTATCCATTCTGGAATATGTTCAAACATTTTAAAGAACAATTCCAATAACATTCCTGTCTTAAAACATAACAACATCATTTACCACACTCAGCGAGATAAATGTGAGATTCTGGGACAAATTTTTAGCGAAAACCACTCAATATCATCAAACCTCAGTGATTCAACAACTACTTCGCTAGTTAATATTGCAGTTGACAATCTGGCACTTATTGAATGTTCCCCTCATAATAATATTTCCGTGTCTATGGATAAAGTCAAAATTATCATAAACAATTAAAAAATAAAAAATCTTCTGGGTTAGACGGAATAAATAATAAAGTGTCTAAAGGCATTGCCTAATAATGGTGTAAAATATATTACTGATATTTTTAACTTACGTCTTCGCCTAAGCTATTTCCCCCAAAATATGGAAACACTCCAAAGTTATACCAGTAAGAAAATCTAACAAACCTGCCGCTCGTTCGAATTAGGAACTTAGTAACCTCAAATTTCAATAAAAGGATATCTACTGGTATGGTACTGATGGATATAAAAGCTGTGTTCGACTCAGTCTGGCCCAACAATTTAATTTTGAAAATGATTAATTATAATTTTCCAATACAGTTGATTAAATTGATTCATAGTTTTCTTTCAAATCGTATTTTTGAAGTTTCACATTTTACATGAACATTCAACTCAGTCAGAAATTCATGCAGGATGCCCACAGGGTTCGTGCATTTCTCCAATAATATATAATATCTTTACCGAAGATTTCCCCATATTTAATGGTGTGCAATATTCATATTTGCTGACGATACGGCGATTCTCAGTTCAGGTATTTTAGCGGCTGATATTCGTACCAACCTGGCATTAGCAGAAGTATATGATTACTTTACAAAATGGAATATCATAGTCAATACGCAGAAGACCCAAGCCGATCTATTTTTCCAGACGTCCGTAAACCATGTTATCTGCCTCAACAAACATATTTTGTGTAAGAACAACTTAACTGCCTGGTCCAACAAAGTAAAATACTTAGGCGTGATTTGGATCCCAAATTCAAATTTAAAGATCATGGTCCCTACGTTATAGATAAAATTAATAAAATAATTAGACTACTGTATCCTTTAATAAACAGAAACTCTAAACTCAGCATAACATTTAAACTCTCATATTTAAATCAGTATTTCACGCAATCACGTTTTATGCTGCTCCATGGTGGCCTACTGCTGCACAGTGTCATATTAAAAAATCACAGATAGCCCCAAATAAACTGTTAAAAATGATACATAACTTGCCTTGGCATTATTCTACTCAACGGCTACACTACCTTGCTAACGTTGAACTCGTCAACACTCGTATAGACATGTTTACTATGAATTTCAATAACAGATGCCGTGACTCTGAGTTTAACCATATCAATGAGCTGAGCTCAACGTAATTTTATTCTCTAACCTTAAGTCTTCTTTTATAAAAATCGAAAAAATTCAGAAAGGTTTTGTAAAATTTTCCCTCCTTTAAATAATGTTAAACTTAAATGCAAATAAATTATACAATATTGTTATTAAATTATTAAGTAAAAAAATAGTCCTAAACTCTTAAAGATTTTTTTTGTCATACTTAAAATGTCCAGTAACCAACTATGTAATTTTTGGGGGTAAAATACTCATAAATCCGTTTTCCACATTCACAATAGAAATACACTTAAGAAATATTTGCCAATTATTTGGTAACATTTGAGCTAATATAATTTTTCCCCAGAAATTATGCAAAAACTAGTAACGCTTTGCCAAGTTCTTTTACTTTTTATACATATATATATATATATATATATATATATATGTACATATATATAAAAGGTGTTTTTTTTTATAGAGGTATAGACTTTGAAATGGAACAAAACAAAGATGAATTTTTTAAATGACATGAAATTTACTTTATTCGAAAAATAATCTTCTGGAATTATAATTTAAATATGCCACGGCTGACTGGGACGTAGTCTAATCTGAAGGTCTAATTTTCGATGACTTTTTCCAAAATTTCTGGCCGTATATAGGCAATAACGAGGCGAATGTTGTCCTCTAAGTGTTTGCGAGGTTTATCATGGATTCTGGGAGTTAATCTTCCTTCATATCAGAGTAGACTTGCTATTATAAAATTAACTACACTTAAAAGCCGTCGAATTATGTTAAACGTATCTTTTATACTTAACTTAATTAATGGTGATGTTTTTTCTGAATTTTTGATTAATAACATAACGTTTATTGTTCGTTAACGTCCAACTAGTTACTTTCGTCCTTATCACTGCAGTTTTATCGTAGTAACTATGCTAATGCTGACACATTACGAAGAATATGTAAAGACTTTAATGATTTATATAATTGTATTGATTTTTCTTTAAAAATAATTCTAAAATTCGTTTCTAAAATAATACTGTATTTAAATATTTAATTATGTTTTTTGTTGTATATAATTTTGTTAATAATTTTTAATTAAAATTTTTTATAGTCTGTAAGGATTTAATCCATAGACTAAATAAATAAATAAAAAAAAATAAAAAAAAAAAAATCGGTTCGGGCTTATCGGCGTAGACTATGCCACAGAATCGCACGTTCTTGGAGGTCAATTCACGGGTCCTAAACGTAAAACTATGAGGTTACCAAGTGTTTCTTTCAATAAATCAATTGTGGCACGAGCTGTGTGACATGTTGCGCCGTCTTGTTGAAACCACACCTCCTCCGCATCATGGTTGTCGAATTGATGAACGGAAAAGTCAAGAAGCATAGCTCATAGTGGTTACCATTGACTGTAACTTTCTGACCAGCGTCGTTTTTAGAGAAGTACGGAGCAATGATTCCACCAGCCCATAAATCACACAAAACAGAACCAGAGAACAGAACCATGATTTTCAAATAAATTTGCACAAATTGGAAGCGTGGTTCAAGCGTCAGTCTATTCATGTTGAAATACCAAACCAAACTAAACATAAATTACTTGTCAGCTGGTAAAATGGCCGCCAGTTCATAAAGTGTTTTGCCAACTTAAAGTTTTATACCTGTATAAAAAACTTTATATGCAACAAACAAAACTTGATTACTAATATATATTCTCATTGCAATTCAACGTTTATTTTCTGAGCGGTTGCAATGTGAAAACAAACTGCAGCTTTTACACTTAAAGAATATACGATAATTAGGACGTGCTTTCCCGTCAGCTCTCAGATTTCTATAAAATTAGGGTATGCAATAAAAACATAGCCCCAAGTCGATATTTGAAGCTGAAAATTAGTTTCAAACGTGTTTGATTTTCTTTTAAATCTTTTAAATATTTAAAGTGCTTTATTGGATAGACTTTGAAACCTCTATATATTTTTCCCAAATTGCACATTTTTCTTGTAACATTTTATTTAAAATAAAAACGAAATAATTTTTAACCTCAATTTTTAACCAATTTTCCTGTGAAACCTATGTTGTACCAATTCGGATTGAAACACATGGCCAACAATCGTTATTTGACCTTAATCCGTTCCCCATTTGGAAATTGCAAGGATTTTGAATGTTTTATATGCATATATTTGTTTTTATCGAAAATATTTTTTGATTAAGGTGACATCTAGATTTGGTAAATTTTTCATGAAATAATTTTGCAATTAAAAAATAATCTTCGCTTTAAAACAAATTTCTTAACAGGTTAGCAGTCAAAAAAAAAACTTAAAAGCTAAATTTACGCAGTATTTATATTTAAGTAACAAATAATGTTACTTTGATATTTGATGCTTTAATTGGTATAAAATCTTGTGTTTCAGTTCAGCCATTACATTTTAATTTGGGACTGTTTGTTCAAAAGCTTTGGTAAATTTTGTTAAATTTGTTTTTGAAATTAATAATTAAGTTAAGAAGTTAATGAAACTAATTTGTAGATATTCTTCTAAAAGAAAATTGTGAATGAGTTTTTCCATAAAACAATATAAGACAGAATATTTATATTAACCTTAAAACTAAAATTTTTTTTTAAATTACACATTTGACATTGATTTACAACAGTTTTTTTAAAATTTTGTATCATGTTTTTAAATGTTTTTTTTCTATTCTTTCTTCTTTTTCCTTTTTCCGATTTCGCATGCTTGTAACGAATCCCTATCCTTCAATAAAATCCTGAAAATAAACACATTTTAAAACGCTGAGATAAGTATAATTTTTTTTCCTTTTCTACCAAACTTTGTTACTTTTGTTAACCCATCTTGTACCAAGCTACATAATGATTTTATTTCTTAATGAAATTTCATGGCAAGTTCGAAATAGGTCAAAAATGATTCTTCGAATTTTTTTTTTTTTACCTGGTATTACCTCAGAAAACGACTGGTCGAGATCTCGACCGCTGGGATAATTAGAGCAATAAATTTTCTCTCTGATATGAAATGTTATGATGAAATATAATAAACTAAACGGTAAGTAATGCTACATATAAATAAAAGGATCGATGAATTTAGTTATTATTTTTATTTATTGAATATTTAAGGTAAAAAAAAAATATTTTAAATCTTTGTGGTATTCCTTGAAGCAATTACCCACATGTAAATTTACATTACATTTGGAGCAAATATAGGCAGTATGCTTCTTGCATATTTTGAATCGGCGATAGCAATGCTTTGCACTCACAGACATCATGCAATGCAATTTCCATGCATTGACAGGGGCGCTGTCCCAAGCTGGTAACCAAAGTGGCCACCACCACTTTTTGCCTCTGATTCCAATTCAATAATTTGCGATAGCATTATCATGCACGTCAACTCTGCCCATATACCTATTGTAATTAGCAATAAGGTTGGCTTGAGGTACAGCGATCCGTTTTTTTGTGTTGTTTTCTACCGTATCGCATTACGTTTCTCATCGGCTCCATTTGTTCACAGTTCGTAGCCAAAGGGACCTCTGCATTGTCTCTCCATCAAACCAATGAAATCTATGTTCTGGGTCGAAGGCGCAATCAGTATCATGTGCAGATAATTTTGTTTTTAGGCCTGCACCTACCAGTCTGTTTGCGCGGATTGTGCCAGTTGCACAAAAACCTTTTTCTTTCAGAAGGCAAAGCAAGTGGTATAAAGTTATCGAAATGAACAGTATGTTGTCTAGGATACTCACAAGCCGACATTAGTTTCATAACCACGCTAGTGCCTGGCCAAGTTGTTTATCATATGTATCCGATGCTCCAGCATATGGTAGGAATTGAAACAAATACCCTTTTGAGGAACACAAACACCAATATTTGTATCCGAAGCGAATTGGTTTTCCCCTTATAAACATCTTGCAGCTATGACGAGCAAAATATGGAACTATTTGCTCATCAATCGAAAGATTTGGTTCAAAAACACCAAACTGCATAAATCGAGTATTCAGAAGAGAAAACAGTGGTCTTACCTTAGCAAATTGTCGTTTTTATCGATTTCATCATTGTTTGTAATGTGGAAGTTTGATTTAATTTTTTGGAAATTATTGCGTGACATTGCTTGTTTAATGATAGTAATGTATTAATGTTAATGATAGTTAATGTATGGTAGAGTAAACCACGGTTATAGCGAACACCAGTTATAACGAA